>CATKHJ010181204.1:0-15321 GCA_949750685.1 Vernicia montana
AAATAAATAAATGAAAAAGGAAGAAAATAAATACCTTTTGATGACGAGGCTTCGGGACGTATGGACGGAGCGGGCGACCGGATCGCAATTCCACCTTGACTTGACTCGGCGGAACCAAAGCCTCCTAATGGCTACTCAGACGGCTCTTAGGACTCTTTCGAACTGGCTTGAGAGAACCCACAAACAACCACCCAACAAGAACAAAGATTTGAACTAAAAAGGCAGCTCTTTCGAACCAAGCCTTTAAAAAAAGGGCTAGCTTTTAACCAATTAGGCTTGATTTAGCTAGCTTTTGTGTGTTAAGTTGTGTAGAAATAAGTTGGGGGGGGGGGGGGGGGGGCAGGTTTATATAGGAATAGAAGCTAGGTGAGTTTTTGTCTTTTTTCGATGTGGGATTAAGTGTTTTAAGACCGAAACCGCACATAGCAGCTTTGGAACCGCACACGGAGGATTCTGGACCGCACAGGAGAAAGACGGACCGCACAGGGAAAGGGGACTGCACAGCCCATTTCTAGAACCGCACAGGGCTAGTGCGGTTCCGCACAGGGCTGTACGGTCCCTAGAGGGCCCTGTGCGGTCCTCTAGGCTTTCGACGCCCGGTTTCGCCGTTTTGACCCATTCTTGCTCGTTTCAACTCCGTTTTTGGTGATTCCAGTTGCGTTGTGCTAGTTATTCAATCCCGAATGATATGAGAATGATTTAGAGGCCAAATGGTTAGGTCCCGAGGCTCGGATTCTCAATTTTTGAGCTTTTGGCGATCTTTGGCGATTTGGCTTCCGGAGGACTATTTACCGAGCCTAGGTGCCTTTAAGGTTCAAATGCATACGGGAGGGTGCAAAATTAAGGGTTCATAGGGGGCTGAATAGGAGATTGTATAATCTAATGCAAATTTCACCTTAAATGCAATATGCTATCAAATACAATGCAAATAAGATAAAGAGAGAAAAGGGATAGAGAATTCTTAGCTTGTTCTTATAGTGGTTCAGAGCAAACTCTTTTTCTACATCCACTTCTCTTAAGTCATTGACTTAAGGTTTCACTATAACCGGATTTGTACCTAATCACTTCTTACACCTTAGTTGATTTGAGATTTCGCCCTTACAGTAGAGTTATGGGATTTACTCAAGAATTTACAAGAGAATTTGAGGTTTAAAGTCTCTCAAGACTTACAAAGAAGCTATTACAAATATTAGAATTAAGCTCAACAACTTTTACAAAAGTGAACATTAAGAATTTTAGCTAAAGCACAATGTGTTCAAAATAGAGCAAGAATGGGTTTTGAATTTGGAGCACAATATTCACTTAAGAGCATTTGGAATTAGTTAATCTTCACTTTGAATAATCTCCCATAAATAGGTCTTGACTTTAGGTTCAAAAATATGATTGTTCTTAAGTGAAAATGACAGATTTTTGTACTCGCCTCATCTTCAATGGCTAAAAAATATATGTTGATTTTGTTTGAAAACGACAAGTAACGAACGTTGCTCTAGTAATGTTTGTTACTTTACTCTGTAACATTGGTGAACTTTAAGTAATGAGCATGAATTTTGTCTTTGGACTGAATTCACCAATTTGATTCTTGAAGGGTAACGTTCATTACAAATCAATAATGAGCGTTACTTCTGCTTGACTACTCTGGTCAGTAACGCTAATGAAAGCTTGATTCGTTTAGTGAGATATGGAGGTAACGAATGTTACGGTTCAGTAATGAGCATGAATTTGCTCTCTGGACCAAATTCTTTAATTTTGAATTGAGGGTAACGAATGTGAATTTCTAGGAACGAGCGTTACTCCCTATTTGACAGCAAAACAACTGGACAGAGTTAAGTGATTTAAATATTCAAACGAAGTTTTTGCATGATCAAAACACACATTGAAACAACAATTCTTAATATCAATGGATGCTTTTTTTTTGTGTTTTATTTTGTTGATTTATTTATTTATTACTTTATTACAGTCTCTTGTATCACAATAGAGTATTGAATGTTTTTAATGCAAACATGTCTAAATTTATTACAAGTAAATCTCCATGTAACAAATTATTCAAAACATAAATGGTTAATAATGGCAAAAATCAAAAATTATGTTGTGGGGAATTAATTTTTCCACAATTGCATTTGACCTTTTATAGAGAATAAATTCTACCACAATTGTATTTTATCTTTTATGGAGAACAAAATTTACCACTCGAAGTAACTTTTTATGGTGCCAACTGTATCTTGTGTAGCAAAATATTACCCCACAAATGTTATAACTTATAGTCAGCTACCACTTTAATTGCAAAACATTCTGTCACTATTTTTTATAAATTGTGGCGAAGATCATATTTCATCACAAATATTTTTGTGGCAAATTATGTATGTTTTTGTGGCAAAAATATTTCCCACAAAAAGTGTAATTTATTGTAATGAGCTTTGACAAAGTACACCCATAATTATAAAGAAATATGATATATATAAATATAAATAATACATTTATTTATTTTTTTGAAAATAAAAACTTCATTGCATTAAGAGGTCAAAAAATCAGTTGACAGTAGGGGACCTATATAACTAGGAGGCTCCTACCATTCCAACAATCCAACAAAAGAAAGAGATGCTCTATCTAGAACATGAGCCACCTCATTAGCTTTCCTCTTGACAAACACAAAAGAAAATGATGTATCTAAGGATAATAAATGAAGACAGTTACTAATTATGGTTCCAAATTCAGTCAAATCTGCTGCATGTTCCTGCATTGCTTGCACTACTAACTAGGAATCTAGTTCAAATATGACTCTGTTTAGCCCCAAGTCCTTGATCCACGATTAGGCCTCCCTCAATCCCATTGCTTCAGCTTGTCTAACCTTAAACAGGCCACCAACAGTAAGAGAAGCACACTTGACAAAATTACTTATTGCATCTCTTATTATCATTCCCAATCCAATCTTTCTCTGTTCTAGAAATAGAGCTGCATCAATGTTGCATTTTAGATAATTAACAGGAGGTCTTACCCAATGCACTATTGTAGACTCCTCCTTGCTCTTTCCTCTCACAGCTCGGGTATGGTGCCTTATAGTAAGTCAATCATAGAGAATCTCAACTGTAGAAAAAATAGTTTGTTCCTCCAAAAGATAAGTCCCATTCCATAATTTAGCGTTTCGTTGTCTCCATATATTCCACAACACAACACAGATTTTGCCAACTACCATGATGTCTCTTACATTTATATTTTTAAAAAACCATTCACTAAAGCCTTCCACTTGTTCAGCATTAAGTTCAACAACATCAAGTAATTTAGCATGCTTCCAACAATTTTGAGCAAAAAGGCAAGCAATAAAAACATGCCAAAGATTCTTCATATCTATGCCACAGAGCACATAAGAAATGGGAGTAGCAATATCTTTTTGCTGCAAATTATTTCTTATTGGAAGACAATGTCTACACACCCTCTATAGGAAGTTCTTGATCTTTGGGGGGACTTATGTCTTCCATAGCTTTTTCCAATCTCTATTTATTTGAAAATGATCATCCAGCTTCCACAAATCCATTAGCACACTGTGAGGCCTCGCCCGAGCATCGGTCCAATATGCAAATGAAATCGAAATGCTCTTCGGGAGAAATTTCACGCAATCTGGAACCCACTGTGAGTTCTGAAAAATTGAAATTTGTATTTTCGTTTTATGTGACAGGGAGTCGCCATTTTAATTTTATTTATTTTTAATTGAAAAAATTAAAGGAAAACCCAAATGAAATGACTCCAAATTATTTATTTTATCCCATGGAAAAAAACTAATCCACGAGTGACCAAAGTGGGCTCGGGGATCAGGTTTTGGTAATAACAGTTTAATTTCTTAAGTTTGGCTGAACGTGCAAAATAACTGTTTGTATGCATGAACAAAAATATAAAAGATGAATGAAATAATTATAAGTGATGTAAATATTATATAGATGACAGGTTATAAATGAATAAACATAAAATAAAATATGATAATAGGATATTTTCTCTAGCCCTTATGGGTACTAGGAAAATCACATATTCCTCAATTAATTTAATAAAAGAAATATAAAGCAATAAAATAAATAAATAAAAAGGGAAAAATATTATTTAAAATATTTTGGAGTTGATGCCTTAAAGATTGACATGTCTGCATATCTTTTTGAATGAGAATCAAACTCCATGCAGTTCTCCCTTCTTGCGAATGAGGGGTTTTACTCAAAAGGGGTTTATTTGGTTTATTAATTTAATTCAGATTTTAAATTAATAAAATTTAGATCTTTTCAGATTTAAATCTAAATAAAAGGAATGACAACAGGATAAATTCTAGATTTGAATTTAGAATTTAAAAATTGCAAGAGAAAGAAATTACACATTTGTTTTTCTTGACTTTTTTGCGGACGGGGCGTGCCTGACTTCGTATTTGAGCTCCACTTCGGGTTAGGAACTCAAAATAAATAATAACAATTTTAAATGGAAATCATTTTGATAGTTGGAAGGATTTAGATATGTAAAAGTGAATTTGGATAATTTCGGTAGCAAAATAAGTATTTTTTGCATTTTCTCCCGATTTCCGCTATAATTTTGAAGGAAAGGAAGCTGGGTATTTATAGAGAAGGTTGAGGGGGGCTGGGTGGTGCTGGAGGCGGCACGCCGGCTGAGCGACACGTTAGGCATGCCGCGCGGTGCCACCTAGGCGACCATCGCCTTGGCCCAGTCTGGTTCAATCCGGACCGATCGGTTTGACCTAGTTTACACTGTTTTGGTCCGTTTTGGCTCGTTTCTAATTCAAATTGGGTCTGATTTGATTCTATGGATTCATAATTGAAAACTAGTGGTGCCAATCAAGTGGTTTTGACTTGACACAATTTGGTTTAGTCTGGTTTATCCAAATCAACCCAATTTTGTACTGTGTTGTTTGGTTTTAGCTCGTTTCTGATCCGATTTGAGCCCGGTTTGATTCTACAAGTTTGTAATTGAAAATCGGTCATCTTGGGGTGCAAATTTAAGGGTTCACATGCACCATACCCAATTTCATAGTGTACTGTCTATTGCTGAAGTGCCAAATTATATGATCCTCTTCTTGCTTAGCTGACAGAGGTATATGTAATATTTCAGCACTATCCCTCTCGCAAAAAAGCTCATTCATCAACTCCACATCCCATTCCATACAGCCCGGGATCAGGAGGTCACAAACAAACAAATCCTCAAGCCTTGGACTTGGTTGAGACTATAATATGAAGTTCATTGGATCTCTCAACCATGGTTCTTTCCATACCCCAATATTGGTGTCGTCTTCAATCTTCTATCTATAACCTCTATCAAACAATGCTCGAGAGCTGAAAATGCTCTTCCAAGTAAAACTTAGACTATGCCCCAATTTAACATTTAAAAAATCCCTTCTAGGGTAATATTTAGCTTTGAGAATTTGACAAATAAGAGCATCAAGATCTGATATAAATTCCATCCAAGCTTCCCCAACATAGCAAGATTGAAACCTCAGAGATCACGAAACCCTATTCCACCATATTCTTTCCCCACACATAGTATGTTCCAATTGACCCAATTGATACTTCTCTGCCCATTAATCTTCAAGCCCTACCAAAACAAATTTAGGATTCATTGCAACTCTTCAATAAGTAAGATAGGTAGTAGATATGTGCTTATATAATATGTGGGAATTGCTTGCGCAACAGCCTTGATGAGAATCTCTCTACCAGTTTTAGATAGGAACTTTCCTTTCCAATTTGAATCTTCTTCTAGAACTGCTCTTTTATGTGATTAAACACTAAGCACTTCTTTCTACTAATAAGAGACGACATTCCTAAGTATCTCCTAGTATTCAGTGGTGATGAAACCCAAGGATTCCTGAAAAGCGGGCCTTCAATGAGTCTGGAATATTAGCATTATAGAAAAATGCTCAATTTTGAGAAGTTTACAGCTTGCCCTAAGACTACCTCATACGTGAGGAGGATATTCTTCATTAAACTACATTCTTCATCTGTTGCATTGAAGAAGAAGAAGTTGTCATCAACGAACAAAACCTTAGACAATATTGTGTAAATCACATTACATAAAGCAATTGGTCTAAGGTCCCTCATTGAAGATGGATTTTCACATTTGGGGACTAAAACAATATTGGTATCATTCAATGAAGGAGGGAAATCTAATTTATCTAGCCAAGACACATAAGCTTTGAAGATATCCTGACCAATTAAGCTCGAAAACTTTTGATAGAATGCAGGATTGAAGCTGTCCGGCCCTAGAGATTTATCGAGGTGCATCTAGGAGACTGCAAGATAAAATTCCTCCCTAGTAAAAGGGGCCAGTAAAGTCTCGTTATCTTCATTAGCAACCTTAGGCTCAACACAGTACAAAATCGAGTCATAACAACCCGTGCTTTCAGAAAAAAGCTTATTAAAATAATATTTGACTATTTGACACATACCACTATTGTCTTCACACCATATTCCCTATTCAACATATAACCCTTTAATCTTATTAGCTTTCTTCCTAGCAGAAGCAGAAGCAGAAGCATGAAAAAGCCTGGTATTAGAGTCCCTATCCTTCAACCAAAAGTTCTTTGCTCTCTATTTCCAGTAAGTCTCTTCTTGAGCTAGCCAATAAGAGAGGGATTTCTTTAAGGCATTTAGCTGCTTATTAGAAGTTGCATCATCCTTGTCCTTTAGTTTCTCTGTTATGGTCTTACAATTATGAATCCTAATTTTGAACGTATTAGTTATATCCTTCCCCCAAGCAAAGAGAGCTCTAGAACAGGAGTTCAATTTATCAATCACATTACTAGAATTCGAATAAACCCAGTTCTCTTCAATCACAGATCCCAAATCTAGTTCAGACAACCAACCATTCTCAAAGCGGAAGCTTCTTTTCCTCAACCCAGGTTTTTCCTTCTCTTTAGTCTGTAATAAAAAAGGTGAGTGATATGAAATCGGAGCTATTAAATTTAGTAATCGGACATGAGGAAATAGGATAGACCAGTTATCATACACAAGAGCTCTATCAATTCGCTCCTCAACCCTGTGGTTAGTGCCTCTCCCAAGCTTCCATATGTAAGGGTACCCCTTCAATGGAAGATCGATTAAAGCACAATCAGACACAACTTCTCTGAAACCACTATATAACCAAGCTGGATGCTCGACTCTTCCTTTTTTATCTGACAAATTAAGCATATCATTAAAGTCCCTAATGCAACACCATGGTAACCCCAACGCTACATACAAGCTCCTCAGTAAATTTTATGAATCTTTCCTCCTACTTCGTTCCGAGAACCTATAGAATCCGGTGACTCTCCATTTTCCTTTGACATCATCAGAAACTTCAAGATCAATATGATTACAAGAGTAGCTTATAATATTTAGAGATTCCTTCGATTTCCAGAGGACATTTACACCCGCACTTCTTCCTTCTCGATCTACTGTGAAAGCACTATCAAAACACACTTTAAGTCTAATCTCTTCTATCTTGTTGTTATGAACTAGTGTTTCAAACAGAAACACGATATCAGGCATGTGAGTTCTAATTAACTCATTCAATGCATGGACTGCCCAACCCTCGATAGTTTTAGCTTATACAAATCATAGGCTCTAGTAGGCCTGGAGCCCAGGTCCTGCTAATAAAAAAGACCCGTTGGGCCAAGTGTCACGACCCAACTTCTAAGCCACGACGGTCCTAGGGCATGAGTAGCCATAAGGGCACCAACCACCCGTAGAACCCATACATGCTAACATTCCCTTCATGGTATCATGCCATTAACTAATAACAATATACAAACACATCATACTCTCAATATCTTAAACTGATGTTACATTACAATTACCACTTAATCCATACATTTTCAATTCAAGTTACAACTCTCGACAATTACAATTCCAAATTCTTATACATAATTATTAATTCACATACTTAAGACTAATATTTTATCATATACAATTGTCTCTTAATATTTCTTGTATACATATGAACATATATACCTTAGTTACACACATGGAACTCTAAACAACTCTACAAATTTACACATATGATCATAACAAATAAGAAATTATAACCTCTACATGCAAGCTCTCAAGTGTAGCATCATTACTTGAGGATCTCCTTGAATTTCATACATAATCTTTTAAATCTTTCACATATTTTATCTTTAGAACATGTATATCTTTGATCATGATCTACTAAATTTCCTGAAAAACAAATAATCACCACTAATGAGAAAAATCTCAATGAGTGAAGAATATAATGTCATAAACTGTGTGGCTTGGTATTCAACGTTAGCTTGTAATAACATTATGGGCTCATTCATATACTTGAAATATATGGAAATAAATAGAATCTTAACATGAACATGTAGAGACAATTGAACGTTTTGACATGTACAAGTGAAATTGTAAGCAATGAACAAGTAACATGTAAGGCAATGAATACTCAATAACACGTATAAGAGTAATAAACTCTTCATAATAGGTGAAAGTAAAGAATGTGGCAAAAGACTCTTTAATATGAATTCACTTGTCCATACCTATAATATGCTCCTATGTACATGCATTCATTAAAATCTTATTATCTACTTATTTTCATTTAATCTTTATCAACTTTACTTATGTACTTCTAATGAACTCTTACTTTTACTCTTTTCAATGTTGTACATATATAATTAAACTTTTCATGTTTAAAATCCATCAACAAAATCATATTTATATAACTAACCAAAGTTATTTATGCATCATAATCATACTTGCACAATTTCAAAACTTAAGTACCTATTATACTCTTACTACCATATGATGCTTCAATTTCAATACGCATTCCTCTTGATAATATATCACCAAATATAGCACACTTAATTTTATATAAATAAACTCCTTTTTGTCAGATCATTACTATAGTGTTTATTAGATCCTTACATATTTCTCTTACCATATAGTGCTCTTAATACACTAATTTATTATTCTTATCGTAGCTATATTTATCCTTATTATTATTTACTTCTTATTATTCTCATTCCTCATAATTATATACTTATATCACCATTGATTATGTTTAATTACATAACATATTCACCCTAATTCATAAGCAAATTTAATAATTAAGTTTATCTTATGTATCTTATAACCAAATTATCATATGATATCTTGTTAAGCTCCATATTCATATACACAATTCAACTTACAATTTACCACCTCAATTAGAAGTCTTCTTTCCATCATACACCACTATATATACATATTCATATATCTCGATATACACATAAGCACTCTCTTCTATATCAAACCACTCTTATCACTTCAGATATAGAATATATATATTTGATTCACATATTTTACTTTAGAGTGCCTTCTAACATTTTATACACATTTTGATCATATATACATATATAATATAAATCATTTTACTTAATACACATCACTTAACATTTGTCACTTGATATATATCTTGAGCTTTTGTACATATACTTATGAATGATTGGAACAATGAACATGTGAACATATGAAACACTATACTCTTTAGCATGTACATAAAAATATATAAAGTAATGGACAAGTAAACATTCAAGGAAAAGAACATGTGAACTTATGAAATAAAGCACATGTGTACATATAAGGTAATAGACATATTCAAAAAATGCAATATAACATGTGAAGACATGGATCAATAATAATTTAGCAGAAATCACATTGTCTGGAGTGGTGGGCTCCTCACATGATATAAATATAAATAGGGCAGAAGCTTCTTTGAGCAATACCCTCCACATCGCATGATAAAGTCATAAAATTGATTAGGTTTTATGGCTAGGACCATCCCTACTAGCTGAGGTTCGGATACTATACCTTATCCATGAGTATCTATGTGTATATAGTTTGATGTATTACCTACATCAGTCGAGAATTTCTGCTTAAAGATTCAGAATTATTCAAATCAATGTTCAAATGGCATATCAAGTACAATGTCAAATGATTTCCATATAAAAGGATTTCAATAATCCAAATGGATTTCATTTAGATATATCAATGAATTTGTAACAATAATATCAATGACTCTATTATAGAAGTTTCAATTACATTTCAAATGGAATTCAATGAACACATATAGGATCTTATGTAATAGATGACAAGAGATTTCAATGAACGTGTGAAATTTTATTGAGCAAGTGTACACATCATATAAGATTCAAATGACATTACTTGGAACATATCAATGAATAATGAATGAATAGCAATTAATGGATAAACTCAATTTTAGAATTTCACATCAAGGTAGTTTACAAAATACAATATTTAAGAATTCAAAATATAATAGATAACAATATATTTTTCACTCACCTTATTCAAATAGCATTACTATTCTCATAATCTCTTCTTCCACATCACATACATGAATGACAATTATCATGTCTTTCATCCCTTTCTTGGTTTCCTCTAACATCTACAATCAATGAATTTTACATAAACAAATTTAATCAATACTTGTCTCAACTTAAAATCACCAATAATTTCATCTAATAGCTTCATGTCAACTTGAATTCAAATATATCTCTAACTCCTTTCCAACCACTTTTATCAACAATTCACAAATAAGATCTCAAATAAGTTAATTAATCACACACCCATTCATTTACTCATCAAATCTCACTTAAATTCAATACAATAATTCATATATCCTGAACTTTCGCTACTTGCTATATTACCATTAAATTCATAATTGATATCATAATTAAGCTAATTAACTATATATAAATCTATTTCTCTTCAATTTTCAACTTAAAACTAAGTTAATAACTCAATAGATATTCAAACTTAACTCAAAATTAATAAAGAAATCTTAAATATTCTTACCTCTCACTTGATCTAGATGAAGAATCCTTCAATCAAAATATTTGATTCTTGTTTTCTTGAAGGAAGTTTTCAAAATTAGATGTTAGAAATGTTTGGGAATGAAAAAGAATGAGAAAGGATGAAGAAAATGAAGAAAGAGAAGTGTTTTGGGTAGTAACTTCGATTGGTAGGTCATAGTTATCCATTTGGGGGTAGTTGAACATTAAATATACTCATTTTCCCTTCTAGAGCAAGTTCACAGCTGTGAATTTCAACGTCACCGGGGTGAATTTCATCTAGAAGCGAAATTACTGTTCACCTAATTAGTTCACAGGCGTTACTTTAAAAGTAACTGCAGTTACTCTACTATTTTCACCATAATTTTTGATATACTTATCCAAATCACTTGATTCTTTTTTCTACTTAAACTAGACACATAAATATACAACATATCAACAATTTAGATTAAAATATGAACTATACAATTTATAGTGAATTTTTAAAAATTGATCTATTTCTGCCTAAATTCAATCCGAACAGTTTCCATAATTTTTATTATATTTCCAAATGTACATGCTCAATTACAAAACGGATTTAATGTCAATTAGTTTACATATAAATGAAAATTTCTTATGTTGAACACGTTTACCAATTCATACTCTAAGGTTACCGAAACCAATAAATAATCTCAGACTTCCTACATAAACAATAATCTAAAGTACTTGACAATATATCTTTCACTCAATCCTTCAAATTACGTGATTCACACATATGATCAAAAGAATATACTTATGAAATTTGGGGTATTACAGCAAGATCCATTAATAGCCTGGTTCTGGGCTTCAGAAGCTTTATGTACCACATCAAGAGCCATTTTATCAATTTGGGCCTCTTTAGATGGGCCCTCTCTCATTCTTTTCCTATCTCCCACTAACTCCAGTCCAATGTCTTCCAGCTCCTCGGTTTGACTATTCCCCACAACTATTAAACACGTCTCCATGATCTCCTTCCCAGCACGTTGCCCTAATTGAGGCTAGATATTCTGTTCTTTTTCAGCTATTACCATATCACTACTTCTTTCCATACTAACAACTAAGTTAACTCGACTTGAGTTAACTCTTATCTCCCAACCACCTTCCTCACCTCCTTCCCTCTCACCGGAACTGTTGTGAAGCCACCTTTCTCCTCCTTAGGAAGCAAAATGTTCCATCGGAGCACAAAGCCACTGCCCCCACTCCCTTTTAATTTCTGCCTCTACCGTTAAGAATAACCTGTCTCAATATTGCTCAGAGTGCCCTAAGCAACCACAAATGAAGCAAAAGATGCTCAGTCTTTCATATTTAAAATTGATGAAAAGCCAATCCCCTTTCTGCTTCTTAATTTTCTTGCCCCGTTTTGGAGGTTGTCTAACATTCTTCTATGACTTGTAGGCGCATATAATTCCTTTAGATTCCAGTATTGTTGTTCACATCATATTCAACGAAAGTCCCTATAAAATTCCCAAGCTACTTACCCACTGTCTCTGACATATATCCAATAGGCAAGTCATATACTTGAACCCATAAGTCTACATAGATTAAAGGAACTTGATTCGAGACTTCTCCTGGTTAAAGCCGATGAAGAATCAATAAATGGTTGTCATATGTCCAGGAGCCTCCTTCTATGATTATTTTCAAGTCAATCTCATGAAAGAATTGAAACATGCACCATTGTGGTTCTATATCTCTAATACATATTCCCTTCGCCTTCATAGGCTAGCCATCCTATCCTTCATTATCTTGAAATTGATGGTATGATCTGTAAGGAAACATCCTACCAAGCAGTAATCATAAGTTCCTGACTGAACAACTTCATTATCCTCTTCGAGGAGAAGTTCCTCCTCTTATTCCTTTGATAGGGATAAGTTCTTTAATGGGACGTCCATTATATCAAGCGGAAACAAACCAAAAGCATAAAGCACAGTCAAATACTCTCAAACAAGGAGAGGAAACCCTAAACTCTCAAGCAAGGAGAGGAAATATCACCATATAATTTTTTTAAAATTTGATATTTATACATCACCTAATAATTGTAATTAATTCCTTGAATTTAATAATTGATATCACTTAAAAAAAATAAAAATAATAATGATAATTTTGACAACACACTCGTAATTGTAAAGAAATTATTTTTATAGAGGATTGATAAAAAAAAAAACACTATATTCTATGTGAAAAAGATTTTTATTGGATTAAATTGAAATCTTAGTATTTTAATTATTAATTAAAATTAAAATCTTGATACAAAGATATTGGGATATAAATAAGGAAAAAGTACAAAAGTTAAGTATGATTTAGGTGTTAAATTATTTGGATCTTGTGGATTTTTATTTTAATAAAATGGATCTTGTGATTTATTCGATTAATTTAAAGATATAAAATTCTTAACACTTTTTATGAGGCAACTAACTAGTAGACTCACAATATTATAATATATATATATATATATATATATATATATATATATTTTTGTATGGTCACTCCACTTAAAATTTAAAAGAAAATAAGAATTAAAAAAAAAGAAGAAAAAAAATTTCTTAAAAAAATGGCATTGAGAACAAAAAAAAAAAAAAAATTGCAAAAGACTTTATTGCCAGTATTGGTGTATGATTTTTGTTAAAAGTAAGTCCATTATAAAGATCTAATTTTGGTAATGTATTGAATTTCTCTGTATTTATAGGAAGAGATGGGTAATTTACTTGTGAAGAAACCGAAGATCACAGAGGTGGATCGAGCAATTCTCTCTCTCAAGACCCAACGCCGCAAGCTTTCACAATAGCAACAAAAGGTTTTACTTTTACTCTCTTTGTTAAATTTTGGGTTTATCAGATTGTTGTTTGTTTGATTGTTTTAAAAAATTTTGAAATTTTGCACTGATCTTGCACCCAAAGTCATGCCATTTCTCTCTGAATTTGCTTTGTTTATCTTTTCTCTTCTCTTCTCTTTCTTCTTGCACTGCCTTGTTTCTTGTATCAATTTTCTCGATAAATAAACACTGAATTTTTCTGGCTTCTTATTATTATTATTATTTTTTATCTTGAATTCCTATTTCTCACTTTCCTTCAATCCTATTCTCTAATTCATTACCCATTAGTAAATTGACTAAAGACTCATTATTCTTGTGCCAAATTCCTAGCCTTTCACTCTGACTTTTGCCCTCACCATTCTTGATTCAAACCCATTTTTAACCCTTGAAAGCAAATCACAAGAAAGTTTTGAACACCATGGTAGAAGACAGAGAATCTAAACAAATTCAAACGATGGAGGGAACTGAGGAACATTCCATGAAATTAGTAAGTAATCTTGAGAAGCCAAAAAAATTCAGTATTTGTTCAAATTTCAAATTTTCCAATATTTTCCCCCCAAATTCCCACTGTTTGATTTTGATCTTGAATTCCTATTCCTCACTTTACCCATTAGTAAATTGACTAAAGAGTCATCATTCCACTGTGCAGATGAATGGGTCTCTTTAACTTTTGAATTAGTTAAGTGCTATTTGGGAAGGATTCATTGTAAAATGAAAGAAATGGTAAACAAAGATTCAATTGGGCATTTAGGAATGATCAAGTGCAAATTGAAGGAAGCCTCTTTTGTGAGCTGCAAAAGGAGAGAGTAATAAAATTCTGTAATTCAAATCTGGCCTTTCAAGGATACTGTAAGAAATTTCTTTTGCTGCTATATTTTCTTGTTAGCTGGGCAATTGAGAAGTGTGTTGAATTTTGTGGTGTGCTTAGGCTATTAGTTCAATCCTCTAAGTTTAGCTTTTTCAAGTTCTTGTCCAATGGTTTAGTACACTTTCAGAAGATGCTACATATGAGTTCATTGTTGAGGTTGCTAACCATTCAATGAATGGCCATTGATGAATCTTGCATATACTCAAAGCTTGTACAGTATAGTAACTATTTGCAATCCCAAATGCCACCCTTGAGGACAAGGGCATTTTGAGAGGCGGGGAATGATATGTGGGAAAATAAGTTAGTTTAGCTATAGCAGGCCTTGTAGTAACTGGCTATATATAAGTCAGGGAATCAATTCATTATAATATGTAAGATTGATAATACAATTGTTTCCTTCTCTCTCTTATCTGTCATCTCTCTCTCTAGTTTTTCCTTACTTTCTTGGGTACCAAACAAGATGTAGAAAATTATCTCTGCATCAAATGGCAAGGGGAATGTTTGGTTGATTGAAATTAGGGTTAAATTATGGTAACATGCAGAAAATTAGGACAAAAAATTGATTTATTCTAGAAAGGTACTAAGTTATGTAACCTAGATAAAGCTAATAGTGTCACATCCCACTTTTGGGATATGACGGTCCTAGGGCATGGGTAGGCCTAAGACCACCGAAAACCCGTAGAACCCAATTAACACTATAATTCAACTGCAGTTCGGCGGAGCGCTGACTGCACATATAGCACTACCCCAGAATCACAACCTGCAAAACAAGTTACACTTCCAATAATTTTCCTTCCTTATATCCTC
>CATKHJ010181216.1:0-17277 GCA_949750685.1 Vernicia montana
CTCAAATGCGGTCAAAATCAGTGATGAGTCTGATGATGAATTCCACCTAGTACAAGGTGAAGATGCTGGTAGTTGCTCTGGTGAGAGCAATTCTAACTGGGTGATGGATTCTGCTTCTGATGTGCACATTTGCAGAAATCGAGCTATGTTTGATACTTTACATACTGATGGAGAATTTGGCTACATCAATGTGAGAAACAAATTGAAGCTGAAGATTGAAGGCGTTGGGAGAGTTCGCCTGAAAGTCCACAATGGTGCTGTCAAAAATATTTCCAATGTAAAATTTGTACCTGTTGCAGGAGCAAACATAATTTCGCTAGGAGAGCTAGCGTCGCATGGGTATAAATATGTTGGTATTGGAAAAACATGTAAAGTATATAGAGGAGGTAGCTTGGTAATGCAGGGTAGGAAGAAATGGAAAAATATTTGTTATTTGAATGGTCATTCATTTTTGCAGACAGGAAGCAGTAAAGTGAAGAAAATTGAGAAAAATACAAAGAGAGTTTGGTTTTCTAACAAGGTTGAGGTATGTGGAATTTTGAGGCAGAGTGCTAATTCCACATCAGCGGAAAAGGGGAAGCCCTATAAACCGGTTCTTAAAAAGACCGTCAAAACTCAAAGTGTAGAAGACTCTTGCTCAAGGGGGAGCATGAAGAGATCCATACTCATGGGAAAGACTGACAGAGAGTTGCAGTCATGGTGGAGCCCTCAATATTATCGGGAGGGAGAGATTTGTTAGTGGCTGTGGGTCCCTCCAACATAGTGGACTCCACATGCCTAATAAAAACAAATGAAAAGAAAGAAAGAAGAAGAAATTGAAGAAGAAGAAATTTCTTTTAAAACGTGTTAGTTTTTTCAATGCAGCTTTCAAAGAAAGCTGCACCGTCCCACCGCCAGCTACAAAATTAAAGTATATAAATAGTGAAATCTCTTGCCTATAAATAGGCAGGAAATGTAAGGAAGAAATATAACACAGAAATCATCACAAAATATATAGAGAGAGTTTTGTGTGAGTAAGAGGGTTTTGATAATTTTTGTCCGTCCAAAAATTATCCTACATTTCTTTAATCTTTGTTCACTGTGAGAAAGGGTGTACTGGATTATTGGGTGTTGTGTGAGAGAGGGTTTACAATTTTGTCCGTGTAAAAATTGTACAGTGTAACTATAAGAGTTATAGTGAATTATCCCTTGTGGATCGTGGATGTAAGTTTATTGAGAAACCGAACCACGTAAAATTCTTATTGTCTTTGTTGTGGGTTGTTTATTTATTTCTGCTTTCGTTGTGCATGTGAAATATCCCATAAAAATTTCCAACAACTTGGTGGTTCTTGATGATATTTGAGGAATTGAGATCTTGGATAGATTAAAATTTGCTTTCCCTGATGGGAGAAAAGGAAGCAAAATTTTATTTACTACCCGTTATAAAAGTTGCAACACATGCTATTCCTAGGATCTCTCCAATTCAGCTACCATTTTTGACAGATGAGGAACGCTGGAAGCTTCTCTGCAATAAAGTATTTGCAAGAGATATTGCTGAAAAGGATAGTTTCTCACCAGAATTTGAGAAGATTGGAAAGGAGATGGTGAAAAATTGTGAAGGATTGCCTCTAGCTATTGTTGTACTTGGAGGCTTGTTGGCAACAAAGAAGTCATTGAATGAGTGGGAGATGGTGCAAAGAAATATGAATGCACAAATCATCAAGTTGGAACAACAAGAAGAAGAAATACTATATTATGGAGTGCATGTTATATTATCTTCGAGCTACCATGATTTATACTCAATTAAAGGCTATATTGATCGCAATTTATACTCAACAACAGCTAAATCACGTAGAGTTGCTGCTCACCTTGGTGCCGAACCACAAATTGATGTTGCAATTAATTTCTCATATACCATCAGTAGAAGGAGAAGGTGATGCAAGGCTTCGGTCTCTTTTTTACTTCATTAGAAATAATGACTATATATTGATGACAAGGCAGCAAAAAAGTTTGTTTTCAAGAATTTTAGACTACTTAAAGCATTCTTCTTATGGCTAGATCCAATCTCCTGGTTCCTGCAGAAAGGAAAAAGAATTTCACCTCCTTCCTTTCAGGAAGGGAGGGTTAGGCAAATCCTATTGATTGCAGCTTTCTCCAGACCTCCGGGAAAAGCATTAAAAAAAGGCCCCAATGGTACGTATACAATCCCTCTATCGCCCTAGAATGAAAGGGTATTGAATCTTCAGAAACTATTTGTAACATATCTACCTAGAGAAATTGGTAATAAGATTCACTTGAGATATCTAGGACTCGGAGAATTCGAATTGCGAGGAGTATTGCCAGTTTCTATAGGTAACTTGAAGAACTTATACACTCTTGATTTGAGAGAGAATTATTGGTTAAGCTTCCCCAATGCATTATGGAAATTAGAATGTTTAAGACATTTATTAGCAGATAGAACTGTTGCTAGACGATTTGGATTGAATATTGTTAGATTATATGATGAACTGAAAAATTGTATTAATGAGTTGTGTTTACAAGGTTTGTTACAATGATATTTATTGAGGGAAGAGACATATTTCAAGGTTCCATTGAAGGCTTAATTGGTGGAAGGTTAGTTGTCCAAAATGTGCAGATGGAGAAGGACTTGGCTGGCAATGTACATGCTGGCTGTATGTTGTTGACTTTAACATTAGAAGCTTCTTCTTATTCTTCTTTTCACACTAAGAGATACATTACAACAGCTAGAGACTTTGAAGTGTATAAAAGCAAAGAATCTCATAAGAAGGGATGCAATGCTTAAATTGACTAATCTTAGGAACTTAGGAATAGAATTTGAGAAAAGAGAGGAGCAGAAGTAGTTCTAAATTCTCCCATTTTTGGATTAGGCCGTCTTCACTCCTTGAAAATGTTGATGTCACCAGGAATTTCATTTCCAAATTTAAAATCACTTTCTGATTGTCAAAATCTCACTAAAGCAAAGTTATTTGGACACATACTAGAAAACCTGGAATTTCTACCAGCAAGCCTTTCCAAGTTAGTATTGCTTGGTTCTAAGTTGAAGCAAGATCCAATGGTTATTCTAGAGAAGCTTTCAAATTTGAGATTTCTATCATTAGATGAAGATTCATATGAAGGTTCTGAAATGTTCTGCTCTACTCATGGATTTCCTCAACTTGAAACTCTTAATCTTTGTCGGTTAAAGGAAGTAGAAGAATGGAGAGTTGAGAAAGGTGCAATGCCATGTCTCATATCTATAAGAATGGAGAAACTGAGAATGGTTCCAGAAGGGTTGAAGTTTGTCACCACCCTGCAGGAACTGAATATTATTTGGATGCCAGAAGCATTTAAAAAGAGGATTCCAGTTATCGATGGGTAGAAGGGGAGGATTTTGGCAAGATTCGTGGCATACCCTCCATAAATATCCCTTATTAGGCAAGCATTTCCTCTCTTAATTTCAGCATAATATTGCAATTTGTGGGTCATTTTCTGTTTCTAATTTAGTAACCAGTAATTCTTCATATATAAATGAATAGCTCATATTTTCCGCTCGAGACCTTTCAGCTCTGGATATCAGTACCACTAAACCAAAGGCTTATTGGTTTTATAGAGCTTTTTAGATTCATGTTCTTGATAATTAATGATTTTCTAATCATTTTCAGCATCATAACTTAAACATCCTACAAATAAAAAAAAAGTGTGGCTGAAACTACTAATTTCTTGGAATAATAGAAAGAAAAATTTGTGAGAAAATGGAATGTTATTTTTTTTTTTTTTTGATAATAATAGTCAATTTTATTATGTGATTAAATGGGGAAAAACATAACATTGGGATACAGATTGTCCAAGCCAAAAGGCTTACCCAAATACACTTGAAAATAGCTAATCATTTCAATGTTATGTAAAAAAAGCTCCAACTACCTCAGTACAAATTACAAACCAGAAAACAAAAAGAAAAAAAAATATAAAGAAAACATCCTACTGCATCAGCTAGCATCAACATTAGAATCCTTCCAAGTCATAAGCATAAACTCAGCACAAGTATAGCAAAATCAAACCCAACATTGAGACCAAAAGCTCACACTCAATTCCAAGTACGTGAACAGTACCCGCAGCAACTCCTCCATAGTGTGAGAAAATGGAATATATATATAGTTTCACCTATTTAAAAATATGAACTAATTTTTTGAACTCTTTTCATCTTGTTTTTGGCAGGTTGAAGAATTGATTACCTAATATTATATGCATCAGATCAAATGGTGTGTATTAAAGGTGTATAGAAAGCAGGACATTTTCTTTTCTTTTCTTGAGGAACCAATTGTCATCCTTAACATTGATATTGAATCATTATATAGTGAAGACTTTACTAGTTAATTCTTTATTTAAACAAAATAAGTGAAAATTTTTGGAATGTCCTTATATGATATTTTCTCCCATGTAAAGATGTAACATTGATGATGCTTTATTATAGGCCTTTGTTTTTTCTTTATTGGTAAACTTGCTTTTCCATGAATAATAATCAAGAAAGACATGCAAATATTTGAGGGTTTCAGTGTTTTTGTGTGATGATATTTTGGAGCTGGAGAGGAATTATTTAATAGGTACTATTTTCAAAATCTTGAGATTATGTAATTTGAGAATTTGATTAAAAATTGTTAGAATATTGTATATTTGTATTGTACTTTGTATTTAGGAAGTACACTACGCTTCCTAAATACAAAGTACAATACATATATACAATATTTTAACAAAAATGATGCAACAATTAGCAATATTAATTTACTTTTAGAATTTCTTGGTTATATTGGTACTTGAGGAAAGAAGAATTTAGCAGCTGTTGGGTTACACATTTTCTGTTTAAAGAGTTTGCAGGGCTGAAGAATTTGTTTCACATAGTACATTTCTTTATTTATGTGCTCCCCTCATCAAGAAATTAATAAAAAGTTGGAGAGGAGTTGGTTTTTTTTACATGATGGAACTTTAATATTAATGAGATTTAAACTCACATTTGCTATTAAAATAGTTTTGCCTTATCACTTGTTAGTAGTTAAGACACCAGTTGAAGATTTGTTAGAATTGATTAGTGGTGAAATTTGGGTCAATAGAGTTCTTCAAACCTATATTTGTCTTTTTTTTATTTTCTTTTTTTCTTCCTTTTCATAGCATGACTAAGTCTTACATACACCAGTTATATACACCAATCCAATGAGATAAAAACACATGAAGGAAAAAAAGTATATCGATGTCTTTTCACTGAGTAAAAATAGACAAAAAAAAATTATATTAGCTAAAATATCTTATCACTCATTGATTTGATGTATTAGATAAACCTATATACACTTGATGTAGGTAATAATTTTCCTTCAAAGCATAGGAAGACACTAAATATTAAATTTTGAATTTATAATCTCCACGAATATGAAATAAATAAATACTATTAATTTAATTGCTTTTTTTTTTGTAAAATAAAAAATGCACTTCCCCACTTTTAGCATTTACTTTTAAGCGTATTTTTTTTTGAATAATTTACGATTTAGTCTTTAAGATTTGCCTTAATTAATGATTTGATTCCTATAATTTAAAAAATGAGCTATTTAATCTCTGAAATTTCATTCCGTTATATTAATTAAGTAGTCATTTTATTTATTTTTTCATTAAAAATCAATTAAAGAACTAAAATACCCACTGTTAAATTTTTCATGCCACCCACACATACCCTCTATCTTCAATGTCTCTCTCTCAATTATTTCTTATTTCTTATTTAAATAAATTAATTTAAGAACTAAACCAATTTCTCTCTCTCAATCACCAGATTTTGGTTTTGTAAAGAAGAGAAGTTTTTTTTTTTTATTAATTAATAGTAAAAACTGGAGTATTTTAGTAGGTGGAGGGGTTGGGTATTTTTGAGATCTTGAGATGGTATTTTCCAGTGTCTGTTTCGAACCCATCAAAGAATGGGTGTTTCGAACCCATAGAAAGAGACCCAAAATCAATACCCAACAGATTCTTATCACCACCGGTAAAACACAAAACAAAAGTACAAGGCACAACATCTGCACCATCATTCCCCACCGAGCCTGACCACTGCCAGTCCAGTGGGAGAAGCTTCAACAGCGACAAACAAAGGCTTCATCTCATTAAAATTTATGTTTGGATTCATCATATTGCAGTGGACTAATGGCGGCTGATATTGATTAATGGTAATTTGAGCAAGGATTAAGGATTTCTAGTCATCAGCTAACCCACCATTACCACATTTCCGATCAGCAAAACCCAACCATTAATAAACAATAAAGATTCGGTCTTGATTTCCTCGATTCCGGCGAGCTCCACGCGAACCCAGAAGCTCCATTATTGTTGAAGAATCGAAGTAGACCAAAGAAGAAGGTATTTGAAGAAATGTCACAAAGAGAGATAATAAGAATTGATTTGAATTTAGAACTTAGTGACTTCAAACAACTAAATATTAATGCAAGCTTAAATTTAGAATAACACCCTGCATATTCATTACATATCAATATAGAAGAGCATGATCAAACTCTCAAGCTTTTCTATGCCATTGTTAAATTTGCTCAAAAATTAGATTCAATCTATAACTCATTAATTTTTCAGTTAATTTTTGTAGATTAATAAGGGAAGGTAGGGGGTATTTTAACAAATATTAATGGTGATGGTGATGGGAATAGCATTTTAGGTATTAATAGTTATTTTTTTTTTTTTTAACAGAATTTTGAAGAAAATTGAACGGAAAGACCAATTGTTTTAACGGAATGAAATCTCAAGAACTAAAAAGCTCATTTATTAAACTGTAAGAATTAGATCATTAATTTAAGCAAATTTCAGAGAGTAAATCGTAAATTATCTCCTCCTCCTCCTTCTCCTCCTCCTCTTCTAAATTTTTTTTTTTTTTTTTTTTTTTTAATCATGTAAGAGCTAGCCATTTGTAAATAGGAAGAAATGAGCACATGGTTATATGACCTACACAAATTTCTTTTCATTTTTCACAAATACATTAGCAAACTTATTGAAACTCTTCTAAATCAAACTTATGGTTGAAGAAAATTTTAGTTTCACTGAAATTTTTATTAATTGATAACATAAATAAGTATTATTAAAAAAAAAAAAACTTAAAAATAAATAGTAGTAAAACATGATATTTTGGTTTTAACAAGATATGTCACGTGATTAAGTTCCTAGTATCACATTATTAGAATCTGGAGAACACTTGCCACAATTTTGTAAGTTATTGACAGTCAGTCTATTCTCTTTGCATCTCTCACAGTATATTGTTTTCTTTTTTTATAGTAAATTTGACTCCATTTCTTGGAGGCGACTCCAGTGCCACTAATTCTAATTCATTATCCCACATTGCCACCAACAAATAAATAAAGCAACAAAAATGAAATCGAGTCAAAATAAAAAAGATCCCCATTACTCAGCCACATACCATCTAAATTGCAAATAATTTTTGAATGTCAAGAGAACAAGATGATCAATAAACTACAATTACTAATTCTTATCAGGTCAAGAAATGAGATAGATTTATGACCTTCCTAAAGTAAAGATATAAGAGGAAACAACAGGATATGGGTCTTAAAAACAGCATATAATAAGACTATGGTAGACCAGAAAAGACGGCCACTAATAAGGGCAGCATCATTATCGTCATCATCATAATCGAACACCAATACAGCATCATTTTCTTATTTTTCGAGTGAGGAAGGTACAGACTCATTTGACTACAAGTTACATCCTCATTTCTTCTATCTTCACTTTAGGGCGACTACGGTGCAAAGCCATTTGCTTGATGAGTTACATCCTTGTGGGTATATATTACCCCTTTATCACCATCCACTACCTGCCCGCTACCTCTTAGAATCCTGCATATGTGATGATAAAAGGATGATCAACATCCAAAATTGAAATTGCAGTTCATGGACTTCCTTTCAGAATAATGAACAAGAACCTCATTAACCAACATGGACATACATATTAACATCATATAAACAAGTTAATTCAACTAAATAGCCATTTGAATTTCCCCTATGCTGAAAGTTCCTTGATAACTAAATCTATCAAATTCTCCAATTTTAGAACTTATCACATGCAATCAACATCCTAGATGCACAATTGAAACTGGTCTATTCTAAACAATTAACATTATACAACTAGCATTCTAGATAGCATATAAATACTTGTAAGATGAATCCACAAATGAGTTTTGTACGTGATGTTCAGAGAAAAGAGGGCAAGAATATCTAAGTCAAACCACACATGAAAATTATATGCATATTTGTACCATCTTGTTGTCAACAATCCTTCAACTCCAACAGGACCACGAGCGTGAATTCTACTTGTACTTATTCCAACCTATTCATCCATCAATGCGAATCAACTAAGAGAACCAAGAATAATTCAATTGATGCTCAAAATAGTTGTGAAACAATGTTTTACCTCTGCACCTAAACCAAATCGAGCCCCATCAGCGAATCTTGTGCTTGCATTATGAAAAACTGCAGCACTGCAAATGTAAATTACAAACAATGTGATACAGAGTTACATTATGGGTCATTGAGTACAGGGAAAATTTTGTGCAGAGACAAAGAAAGTAGTAGAAATATAGCATGTTAAATTTGGCAGTCCATGTAACTTGAAAAACATGAAGAACGGGGCAATACCAGTTAAGCATTCTTACCTATCAACTTGGCGTAGAAAAACTTCTGCAACTTCATCATCTTCTGCTATGATACAATCAGTATGTGCGCTGCCAATAAAAGTAGAAAAGAACATAAGCATCTCCAAGTAAATATTTTACAGAGCCATAGATGTGTGTGTGTGTGTACAAGTGTTTTGAGAATTAAGAAATATCTGTTGTTACTGTTGAGAAAAACATGCCTTCCATGTTGATGTATATGATCAATGGCAGCATACACATCATCAACAATCTCGATAGTGCAAGCCATAGAATTGTATTCATGGTGAAATGAATGTGCTTCTGGAATGTTCAGCTCTTTGCTTGCCCTTGGTCCACCATACAAATTAACACCTTAAAAAGACGCAAGTGTAGGGCATTCACGGATCATTTGACAAGTAAATATGGAAATTATTCATTCTAGATGTCTGTCTTGAGCAACTTCCAAGTTTTTGATACCAAAAATCATCCCCCCAAAAATTATAATTTAAATGGTGGATATCGAAAGGCAAAACTGGTAAATGATAATAAAAGGGTAATATAGCCTAAAATATGTTGATTTAGGGTTCCCATTTTAAGGAAACATATAAATCTTTGGTTATGACATCATATTATAAAGGAAAAAGAAAGAAAAGTAGACTTGTAAAGATGCCTAACTAGTTAAGTTACATTGATTCCAAAATTGAAACATTCAAAGGACTCAACTTACTGTCTTATGCAACAAACTATTTTCAATTTTGATGGCAGTTTTAAGCAAATGTACAAAAAGACTATTCCAGTGTAATGTCCAAGTAAACAGATGCGGAAAATAAAATTTCTTTGGACGCAAATCCTCTGACTTGAAACAAATAAACTGAACTATGGGGAAAATAAAATGTTATTTAACATAGAAAATGAACTAACTGACAAAAGTCATTGAGAGGTAACTGAAATTTCAGAATGTTGAGGACATAAAGTTCTGGTATTGGTATCTGAAGAGCAGAACTATAGATTATTTATAGCATAGTTCTTTCAGTGCAACAAGTTGTAACATGCAAGTAGCTGCTACCTGCATATAAAATCCAATTAAACTACCTTCTACGAATCCGTTGTTAAATCATTAAAGACTACTACCTTCTATATCATCACATAATTGAGATAATGAAATTCTAGATAAACCTTACAATCCAATATGAAAATTAGTAAGGTAAATTGATTACTGGACTGCCATCAGGATCAGAGGAATTGTTTCAATTTGATGTTGTTTGGACAGATAAATAATAATCAAAATGAACATTTAGAAAATAACATAATCATGATGGGGTAGTATTTCTCACAAGGGAAATCCCTACCTTCAGTGCGAAGATCAACTGTGAGTTCATTGAACCCACCAGTCTGCAACAAATCCCT
Organism: Vernicia montana; assembly: GCA_949750685.1. Classification (NCBI taxonomy): domain Eukaryota; kingdom Viridiplantae; phylum Streptophyta; class Magnoliopsida; order Malpighiales; family Euphorbiaceae; genus Vernicia; species Vernicia montana. The sequence goes on from CATKHJ010181216.1 coordinate 10,061, forward strand.
GTGCACAAGAAGTGTTTCCTGTGAACAGTGAAAGAACACCACCAAATAAATGTGTCAGGTCATGAACAAGGAAAGAGAATTGACAAAGGTGAATCCAGATGTAATTCATGGAAGTTATCAGGATTAAAACCATAACGAATAAATAAAAAAAGATGGTTTCGAAATTACCATTGCATTGCAGGCTGCCGGGTAATCTACTTTTGCATCCAAGACAATGCGCTTTGCCATTTCCATATTAGCAGATTTATCAACATATACATGACAAATTCCATCTGAACAGAAAACATACAGCTTTATTACCATCCACCATGCATCATACTGAATTAATAAGTTTCCAAATGCGATCCAACTCACCAGAATGACCCAAAACAGGAATTTTAGTTGATGACTTGATTTGAGAAACAAGTTTATTGCTGCCTCTTGGAATCACAAGATCAATCACATCATCAAGCTGATGCAGGAAAAAAAAAAAAAAAAAAAAAAAAAAAAAAAAAGCAGACTTATAATTTTAGTTGCTAAGTATCATCGTCATTCTCAATGTTCACATGTTTTGCCACTCAGTTGACTTTAGTATCAGAAGACTACCCACCTTGAGCAGATCAGGAATTTCTTCTCTTGAAGTCACCAGTCCAATAAGTCGTCCACCAATAGTTTCAGGGATGGCTGCAGTGATTACCTGAAGATGAAGGAAGATAAAACTTTTTACATGATTTGATAATTTTGATTCTACTTTTTCTAAATATAATTAAAGCTCACAATTTTTCCAGAAATAATTATCACAAAAGCACCAACCTTGTGCAAAATTTCATTTGAACGCTTGGCCTCCTTTCCTCCTTTCAGTAGCAGCCCATTCCCACTTCGAATAGCCAAGGAAGCTATCTATTCAAATGATAACAAGTTTATGAGAAGCAGAAAAGAAAACAGACAACTTATAGTGAAAATACACACACACACACACACACACACAAACAAGTTCTTCTAATTTGAAACAACAGGTATAAGGACTTTAAGCAGGGAAAAAGTTACTATTTAATTTGTCAGTATAAAGAATATTGATAATGGATCGATGTTTTCAATTTTTTACTACATTTTTCAAACACAGATAATTCTATTTATTTATTTATAACAAAAGCATAACAGCATGTAGGCACATACTATCGCCTGCAAACGCACACAAAATCCCGTGCATTCAAGACAGAAAATGACAAGAATGAATGCAGATCTTCTTTGAACTGTGTAGCAACTATGAGGTCACATTGTTAAGAGTTTTACTTTAACCTATCCTCAATACTCAATCAAAGGTCAAGAAATATAAATCAACAGAGTTCAACACACCACATTATAATAAAACAAATAAATTAACCTAGCTAATACAAATGATATAAAACATGTATTTGTATTTACCTGCACCAGTGCATCTGGTCGAGACTCAAAAATAATCAGAAGAACACCTAAAGGAGATGATGTCTTCTCTAAGAGGAGTCCATCTGCCAGCTGGGTACATGAAATTCGTTACAAATTATAAATCAATAAGCAATACAAAATGAAATCATGTTATTGCACAGAACTTCATGGAACTTGTGGAGAACTAATTGCAATTTTAACGTATAAAAGTATTTTATTCCCCAATTGCATAATGACACATAATTCATTACAAGGCCTCGCTTGTATCACCTTTATTTCCAGAAATCATCTTAGCATTTATGGATAAAAGTCAAATGCCTTTTGTCCATTATGTTAGTGTGTCAAAATATCTAAACCCTGAATGGAGATCCTTAAAATCATGAACCAAAAGAACATAAATGATTACCTCAGTTCTTTTCAAAACATGACCAATTGGATCTTCCATGTTTGCAAGCACACGAATAGAGTTTGCAAGACTTTTAATCTGTCATGATCAATAGATGTTGTACAAACATGAAAAGAAGAAATATAGACCAGTTGATGAAAAAAAAAGACAAAAAACCAAATAGATTATTTATTTAAAATAGCAACAGTTATTTGAAAATAAATAAACCTAGACAGAAACCAGAAGTAATAAGAATAACAAGAAATAAATAAACGTATAAATGATTCAAAACAGCACAATTAAATCCAGCAGTGTCTTGCCTTTCCAGGCTTTAAAGCCAGCCGAGCTATCAAGGATTTTTCCAGTCCAGCTAGCTGTGCAGCAGTAACATCAGCTTCATTTTCAATCTTGATCAGCTTTTCATTGGCTTCTAAAGCATCAGCTATATCCAGCAAAATTTTTTTCCTATCTTGTGAAGACAGTGCCTGCAGAGCAAGATCCTCTTGTTATTATTCTGCTGAAAGATAACACATCTGTATGCTAAAAAGTTAAGGAGTTAAACGGTACCACAATTGCAGAAGAAACAAAAGGAATTACAACATTGTATATCAGTATATCCCTATATCATGCATCTATTAACGTTACCTGAAGCCGTCTGGAGCTCTCCCTTGCAGCAACTGCCATGTCACGTGCACCAAATTCTTTAACTGGAGTCCATAAATGTGCATCTTGATGAAAGAGGGTGCCAACACGCTCTCCTTGTAGGACTTTAATTATGTTCTCAGGAGCATACCCGCTTCAATAGAGACAAACAAGAAATCATTTCATGTCCAGAGAAAAAGGAACTGTCTGAAGTCAAGTATGAAATGTGCAGACACCAATTTCATTTTCTGAAAGGAGAGAAAATATACCATTTCTTTTTTTCCTTTTCTAGTGGAACAGCCACATAACATGGTTAAGAGAGAAAATGAGTGGGAACATAACAAGACATTAAAACTGCTTAAGAAAAAGAGAGGTGACTGTTGTAAAAACTACTTAGTTTGAATCTTAAATTTCATACTAGTGGCAGGAAATCTTTTAATTGCACTCAAATGCCAATGCACTTTCAATAAGTTTTAACATAGGCGAACAACTTTTTATGATCTCAACAAATTTAAATTGCTTCACCCTAAACCTTTATGGCAATATAGAACAGAAGCATACCTGGTTATAATAACAGGGATGCCAGCATAAGCAGCATTGACAGCAGCTTTAACCTTGGCCGTCATGCCCCCTCTTCCCACCCTAGACTTATCACCAAAAGTAATTTCTGCCTGATGTTTTTCCTTAATGTATGTATCAATCAGCTTTGATCGTGGGTCACTTGGAGGACCACTATAAAGACCCTCAACATCACTCAACAGAATAAGAAGATCAGCTTTTAGCTCTAAAGCCAGCAAAGCTGATAGACTGTCATTATCCCAAAAAATACCAGAAGAATCCTGCATGAGTTCTCATGATCAGAAGATAAAGAAGTACTTTGGGTTGCAAATAACTGCAGGTGTCAGAATAAAGGAAACATAATGAACCTCTTCTATGTATTTAAAAAGACACAAGGATAGCAGACTTCAATAAAATCACGGGCAGAGAACAAGATGTGCTAGACATTTTTCTGGGCATAGAAAGAGAAAATGTGCTTGAATAGACAGAACCCAGTCAGTATGAAAGAGAGAAGTGGGGGGGAAAAAAGAAAACTAAAGGCAAAAATACATTTCTTCCCAGAACAATAAATCTTCATGCACAAAATCCACCATGTCTAAACTGTACATCCATTAAGAGCATTCACAAAAAGGGGAAAGAATGTATGACAATGAAAAAGGCCTAATGGCTTGAAAAATCCTAAACTTTGAGCTTTTTCAATCATATCGCATGCATTCAATTTAATCCATTTGGTTCATAAGTTACTGATTTTATTGCAATTTTATCTAATGAATCTAGGCCTTGTGCTCATGTTGACATGGCGCCAAAGTGGACTTCCAACATGGACAAAAAATTACCGACTCAGAAGATGTGAGCCTCTCTTAGCCCTAAGAGCCACCATAGCAGTGTTTTGCAAAATACTGTTCTCAAAAGGCATTTTTAGCAACTTCATGAAGGGCACATTTCTTCAAAGTCAAGAAGTTATGTACATGTTTTCCTTCCACCTTGGTGCTATGTCATATGGATACATGCCCCAAGTTCATTGGATATAATTGAAACACTAATTTATGAATCAAATAGATAAAATACAATTGAAATAAGACCAGTAATTTACAAAACAACTAGTATAAGATACAAATACAATTGAAAAGGTGCACAAAGATAATATATATATATATATATATATATATATATACTATTTAGCCCAAAAAAAACAAAGGGATCAAGTCTAAATAGGTTTCAACATGTTATCAACTTGACTTTAGATTTTTCATACATGATTTAGCTCAAAGAAAAAATTACTACAAATTTTAGCTCTGCTATGCTTTAAACATGAGAATAGTTAGAACCTTTTGGACCAAACACTAAAATTTCTGTAACCTTAAGAATGATGTGATGTGTGCAACATGAACAACTAATAGCTCATAAAATTGGCCCAATTCTTAACTTCATTATTGACCTGCACATTGGATTTTCTAGTGAAATAGGGCAGCCAATTTCACACACACGCACAAAGTATTATTGGCCTAAGGGATTTATTTTTTGTCCCTTGAGATGTAAGCAAAGAACAAAGTAAACATAAGTTTGTCACATACCTCATATGGAGCTTTCCTGGTACTGACTGCATCATTTTCATTAAATATAGGAATAACTCTCAGAGATATCAGTGATTCCACGGTATCATTAAGTTGCTTTCTAAAATCTTTATCCCGGAAATCACTATCAGTTACAAGAAGCTGTGCAGATGTCACATCCAGCTGCACAAAACAAAATATATACTTATAAATTTCCCCAAAAAGTAAAAAAAGAAACCAATTTTGATTCAGCTACAAAACAAATATTGAAAGCCACCTGACTAAACAATGTATCATAAAGAGCCATGAGACTGTTTTGTCCAACAGCTGCGCACGCCTTTCCATCAAGTTCAACTTGTGGTTTTTGGAGATCAGCAAAGCTGCAATTTACACAAAACATTTCAAGTTTAAAGCCAGTTCAACTAGCTTAAAAATATAAATTGCAAAAAAATAAAATTTTAATCAGTATTCAGGAAATTTTTAAAGGAATAATAGAATCCCATCCCTCCATGTCCCCAAAAGCCTAAAATTTTTTTTACCATAAAATGAAAAATCTACACAAATCATGTGACAGTAATATCAGAGCAGGTTTTTCCTTATATATAAACACACTGATAACCATACCAAAAATTACTAAAACAAATTATTCCACCAAAAAATCAAATTGAAGGCAAAAGAAAGAACCTGCTATTGACTAATTTCCGGTATCTAAGCCTCTGGCGACCAAGGCCAACAGCACCTGATGACACCACAATAACTTCATAATGTTGATAGTTCAACTCTTTAATCTGTGCATTTCAAAAGAAACGGATCACCAATTTTCAACCTTTAAAAAAAAAAAAAATCTGCAGGCAAAAGCAAAAAGCAAAAAAAAAAAAAAAAAAAAACCCATTAACATAAATAACATTACCTGCTCACAAAGAGCACCTAGTCTTCCAAGCGCCAATCTCCCATCATTTCTTGTCACAACAGCAGTCCCAACCTTCAATAACCAAAACCACAAACATAATACAATATTGATCAATGAAATCAATCTCTGATTCCCATTTCGAAATTCCAAATAAATCAATTTTTTTATTATAAAAAAATAGGATTGAAAATGACATGCAATCAGAGAAGAAAAACAGCAAGTAACAAACTTTTCTCTCAAAGCGATGTCATTTCTTAAATGCCAAACAGATCTTCTTTAGATTCTTAAAATTTTAACTATAAATAAGGAAAGGAATAAAGAAACAGAGAAAGAGAGAGGAAAAAAGGGACGGGACCTTGATAACGATACGCTTAACGTCTTTAACAAAAGCGCGAGAGCGATCTACACCACCATTCATGGTGGAGACTTGAAAGAGAAAAAAAGATTGTAAATTTATGAGGCGAATCGGGAGCGCAAGGCAAGAGAAAGTGAGGTCTGATAATAAAGAGAGGTGACTTCACTGGTGAAGAAAGAAAAAGGAAGAGAAGAGATTGAAATAGACACGGAACAAAACAAGAAAACAAGAATCCAAATTCTGAGGTCTATTCCTTTGTGGTCTTATATAAATCTTTGTTTTGGATTTTAAATTTTTATTAATTATAAATTAAAATTTGTGGCCTGGCGTTTGAACAGAGAATCGTGGCATGCGGAGACTGTATAGTTTTATATTTCCCCACAGAACTTGACAAGTATATACAGAGAGTGTATGGACACAGGGAAATAAAGATTTTAGGTTAAGGTTGCACTTGAATTTGGTTTTGTTGGAAGTAGACCATTTGTCTAATAATGCAATCAATCATCAAATGCTCATCTTATTTATAATGTGAGATATTAAAATTAAATTGTTTAATAACAATTTTTTTAAATATTAAAATTTATAACAATTAATTTATCTTTAAATAATTTTAAATTTAATTTAACATTTTTTTATTAATTTTGATATGTAAAAAATTGTTATTAAACAATTTAATTTTAATAATCTCACATTGTAAATTTATAGTAATTATAACATAAGCATTTCATAATTGCATTATTAGAACCTTACCTAAAATCTATCTTTCCCTGTCCATAAAATATGTGTATACACTTGTCAAGTTTGATACAGTACAAACCTCTATTCACTAGGTAGTAATAAAAAATTTTGGTTGAATTTAGGTAATTATAAATAAGAATAAATTTTATATTATAATAAATTATAATTTTTTTTAAGTCTTATATTAAGAAAATTTATCTCCACATAATAATAATTATATATTTATATTTTTAAAAATATATGTTATGCTATATGAAAAGTTTAAGATGAAATAAAATATTTATATTAAGTTGTTTAGCACAATAATTTATTTATTTTTTGGTGTTATTATCACATTTCTAAATTTGCGGGTTCGTAATATCTCGTTAGAATGGTCACTTTCTTGTTGAATCCAAAATATTTCTAGCTTTTCAAGCATATTTATAGTTTCTTGGCATTAAATTTTTTATATTTATGTACTATCATTCTCAAGATTATCTCCTTCCTCTTTTTGTATAATTGCAGCAATGATTTTTTCTTTAGTGGAAACATATACGAGTTGTAGGGATGGCAGCGGGGCGGATTTCTCATTGCCCGTACCCACCCCGCGAACATTTATTTATACCCGCCCCGTACGGGGAGGGTAATAAAATGAGGCGGATATCCGCGGATTTACCCGTTTTAATTTTTTTT
>CATKHJ010181263.1:0-18104 GCA_949750685.1 Vernicia montana
CCCGATACAGATATCTACTCGCCAATCAGCACTCGCACTCTCTTAATCTCTCTTATACCCTCAAAATTTCTCAACTTTCTTCTCTAAACCCTATTAAATTCAAACCCCTTTGTTCCTACACGGCCCACAATTCCCCCACTAAGGTTTATCGCCGCAAGATACAGAAAAACCCTCAAAATGAACGGAAATTTAACAATAATGATCAAAACAGCGACGACCCTTCACGTGGAAACTCCACAATCGTCCTTCCTGGTGTTGATTTGATGACTTTGTGCAAGGAGGGTAAGGTTAAGGAAGCATTAGAGTATGTGGGTCAGGGTGCTTTTGCTGATTATGGTGTCTTTAGTGCTATATTGGATTTGTGTGGGAGTTTGAAGTCTTTTGATATGGGTAAAAAGGCGCATGAGTTCTTGAAAAGGTCACCGTTTGATGGTGATATTGAAATGAACAATAAATTGATCAAAATGTATGGAGAATGTGGGAGTATGAGAGATGCACGTCGGATGTTCGATAGAATGCGGGAAAGGAACATGGGTACTTGGCACTTGATGATAAGTGGGTATGCAGCGAATGGGCAGGGCGATAGTGGGCTGTTGTTGTTTGAGGAGATGAAGAAGTCGGGATTATACCCCAGTGAGGAGACTTTCGTTGCTGTCTTTGCAGCATGTTCTAGTATGGGAGTTGCTGAAGAAGGTTTATTACTCTTCGAAGCAATGAGGAATGAGTATGGTATCATTCCTGGTATGGACCATTATCTTGGGGTAATTGATGTTCTTGGGAAAGCAGGTCATTTGAGGGAAGCTGAGGAATTCATAGAGAGAATGCCATTTGAGCCTACAGTGGAAATTTGGGAGGCTTTGAGGAATTTTGCACAAATTCATGGAGATATTGAACTTGAAGATCGCGCTGAGGAGTTGTTAGTTGCTTTCGATCCTTCTGAGGCCAATGCTAAAAAAATAAAGCTGCCTCCAAGGAAGAAGCATTCTGCTACCAATATGCTGGAGGAGAAGAATAGGCTGGGTGAGTATCGGTGTACAGAACCCTACAAGGGAGAGGGTTATGAGAATTTGAAAGGCTTGAATGGGCAGATGAGGGAAGCAGGTTATGTTCCGGACACGAGATATGTGCTTCATGACATTGATGAGGAGGCAAAAGAGCAGGCTTTGTTATATCACAGTGAGCGCTTGGCAATTGCTTATGGTTTGATCAGTACACCTGCAAGGCAAACTCTTAGGATCATGAAGAATCTCCGAATCTGTGGCGATTGTCACAATGCAATAAAAATTATGTCAAAGATTGTTGGGAGAGAGCTTATTGTCAGGGATAACAAGCGGTTTCATCATTTTAAAGATGGCAAATGCTCTTGTGGGGATTACTGGTGAAAATGTTACACTTTTATGTTGTACCGCTGTGATTGTATATGCCTTATAAGCTATATGCAGTTCATTACTTTATCAGGGCAAAAAAACCAATTTTCCATTAACTTGTAGACATTACCATTTACATCGCGTTGTACATTGTGCTTGTCATAGAATCCAGAAGTATTGAATAAACAAATCGTGAAATCAACCAATCATGACATCTTTCCACTGCTCATTGACTTTACATGAAACAAGCAATCTAATCTTTTCAATTCTCCATGCAAAAGGCATTTGTAGAATGTAGAATGTAGAATGTGAGTTCTTTATTGATGTTAAAATTTCTATATGTACAATGTATGTGGAATCTGTCTACCTAACTGTTTTGAGAGGATGTGCTCACATCTTTGTGGGAAAACTAATACAAGACACCAACAAAGTTTGCCACCATAACATCTGTGAGACTACATGTTATACAAGGTCGCTGGGGGTGGATATAAACTACGCAGGTGACATTATACAGTTTGGAAGAATTGAATGAAAAATCTCAATTATTTTCTGTAAGAATAATAAATGGGGTTACGAATTGGTAATTACATATATTAAGAGTGTAGGGATGGCTGGCTATTTCTTTTGTCAGTCACAACTTCTATTACGTCCCGAGATGGAACTCGCAGGCACGATTTCATGAGGTCGTAGACTGTAAAACCAATTGCCACAGATGGTACAACCTAATAAGGTGCAGGAGACAATAGTACAGCAGTTAGTTTAAAAAAATGGCATAGAAAAATGAAACTAAAATAAACAAAGGCAGAGGGGTTTGACACCTTTAAGTAGTTGATGCTCAGCCCTGAAAATAACTGCTTCCACCCTTGCTTTTGGGCGATCATAACAAGGGTTTCCATTGTCCCTTTCAGTTCTGCAGTGTTTGATGCTGCAAGCTTTTGGACCTATTAAGATTGATATCATGATTTTCCTGGTTTCAATGCGTAATTCCAAATTCAGTGGACTTGACACCTAGAAGAAAAATTACCTGCATTTGCCTTCTTACAACATCAAGAGGGTATGTGAAGGTCTGACCCAATAAACCAGCGACAGATCCACATACCAATTTCACCGTGATATCTTTCTTGTGTTCCTCAGGAACATGGCTTTTCATCTCCTCGTAGAAGTAAAACTTCAAACCAGCATAAGGGAAGATTCCATAAAGTGAAGGAGCTGACAATGGTTTTTCATCAAAAGAATGTAAAACAGCCATGGAGACAATAACAGGAAACTTAACACAGCTATGTTGTAATACATACCCACACCACGATAGAGACCTCTAAACCCAGATTCTTTGAAAGTCTTCGAGAAACAATCATGGATTCCTCTGTATAATTGTTCAGTGCTAACTACGCTATGAATTCTCATTTTTGACGAATTGACAACCTGCACTATCAGATGCAAATCATTCTAAGTGAATATATGTAAATGTAAAATGAACTATAAGTCAAGCTTATCAATCTTTGATTTGGGAAAGGAGAGTGGGAAAGGGACGAGAAAGGCATCCAGTTAGCTACTGGAGTTCACTGGCATGAGCCAAATCCTATGAATAGTAATACTGTCCTATCTCAGCATTCCTACTGAAAGTGTTTGGCATGTTGCAAGGGACAACTATAGCCATATATAGTGGAATGAGTAAATTTTCCAAGTGTGCATTGTGTGTGAAAGAGAGAGATTTCAATTATTTACCTGGTAAGCCAATTTAGTTCGAACCAGATCAAGAGGATAAGTAAAAAGAACAGCTGTTCCTCCAGCAAATGATCCTGCCACAAGATCAAGTACAGGACCTCTTCCTACATCAGGAAAAGTAAGGATAATCCATCTCCGATATTGCTCGTAAGTCATATAATGCAAGGCCGCATAGGGGACAATTCTAGCAACACTAGCTCCATTCCCTCTGCAGAAAAATCCAGAAATAAATTATTAAAACAACCAAAAGGAAAACACAGATCTTCATAGAAAAAAAAAAAAAAGACAATGTCTTGGTGATCCACCTATAGAAACCCATAATCCCTTCTGTCGTTGAAATCTTTTTCATGGATCCAAGGAGTCCTATAGTTTTGAATTCATCTCTTCTGGTCTGAAAAATACAAATAAAGCAGCTGCTTTTTCAACCTTTAAGGAATCTATTGATACCAAAATAACATACAACTTGTATTTAGATGCGATATAAAGCCAATAAGTGATAAGAATTCTGATATAATACAAAAAAGGATTAGATCTGATTACCAGCCCCAAGTTTACCCCACATACACATCCAGATAAGCATCTATATAAGTTCTAAGTTCAACATGCCTACTTCAATTACTAGCTTAAATTTCATACATCACATACTTTCACATGAAAAATTTATGACATTCCTTTCAAAAAAAAAAAACATGGTAGGAATTATCATATTATTCTCCAGGGGTGAGGCGATGGTAGCAACTATGTTCATTTTTGTGCTTTTGCCCTTGTGATCTACACTTATAATTAACCACACCCCAAAAAATATGCTAATTGGTTGGTTGATTTGACGTAAACATAAAAGGGTTGCATCCATGCTCATTCTCTGAATGAACAATATTCTCAAATTAGATCATGGATAATTTTCACATTAGTTAGGTCTTAAATATTCCTATCCCAACCTATGTGAACTTTTCAAAGACTGAAAAGTTGTAAAGAATAAAAATAAAGACCCAAATGAAGTTAGCAATATAAATCCCTTTAGATTCAATATTGGTACCATTCCTTTCCCCAAATCAATCTTCTTATAACCCACATCTCAAATGATTGCAATTCATCATCCCAAAAACTTACATATCAGAAAGAGAAAAAGACACAGCTGACCAGACTTGCAAATTATTCCAAAACAACTCTGGTGAAACAACCATAAAAACATGAAACTAACATGAACGATTTCTGGTATCAACTTTTGCAAACAGGGTACTGAAAAAGGAAAGAATCAAGTCCATTCATAGAAAAGCACAATACAGAAACATAACACCAATCTCAGCTTAGATCAATAATCCGAGAGTGATTTTCAGCAAAATCACTAATTAATATGAAAATCTTTTTGCAGGAGTACGAAAAAAACTGTTTCACATTTTAGATCTCCATCAAATACATTATCATTCTATTTAAACCAATCCAAATATAATGACGCTCCACACTATCATATATTAAACAGAATTAGATAAGAAGATATTCTAATATACTATCATTAGGAAGATCAATCAATATTGACAATTTTCAGTATATTGGGTTTCCAGGTTCCTTACTTAACTTTTAACTTTTTGTTGGTCCTCTTCATGCTTCTCAAGAAATTAACTCATTCAACTACAAAGTATTCCCAATTCCAATAACTCATTCAAATCATCAATTTTCTAAGCTAATGTAATCAAAGTTCACCTCAGAAAAAAGAAAGTTCACCATCAATTGAAAACCCAATTCCCGTATAAAAACACCCATTAAGAAAACAACATAATCATAAAGAAGAAAATTGAAAAGAAGATAAGTGTCATCATAAATCTGTAAAAAAATAATAAGAAAAAGAATCAAGCATTACCTGAAACAAAATCTTGACACGTTCAAGGGGAGCAACAACAGTCTTTGCAAGGCCACCAGCAACACCACCAGCAACCAATTCCTTTGCAAACAAAGGCATGGACTCAATAATCCCATCCAAGAACATACCCATCTGCCTTTCCTCTGTCTTCTTCTTTCCCATTATTACACAGAGAAAGAAAGAAAGAACCTTTTTTTAACTCTATTATGAATATAGAAAGATAATAGCAAACAATGATTGACTGGTTTGAAGGAAAAGTTGGAAATGAGTTTGGAAAGAGAAGGGGGAAGGAAGGAAGGAAAGAAAGAAGAAGGAAAACGTTTCTGTACTGGATTTTATATGTTTTGGACAAATGACAGGTCAGAGAAGCCCACCCATGTATTGATTCCTAATTAGTGGAAACTGGAAAGTGTGGGCAAATATAATTGGTCTTAACACTTCTTTCGAAACATGTGCCCCTCAAATTCTATTGCAAAATTCTGAATTTCTTCTTCTTCATCAAAAATTAACCACAAAAAAGACAATAATTTTTTTTTTTTTTTTTTTTTATAATATTAGAAAAGAAACTCCAACTTAAATATAAGTTTATTATTTAAGAGCGCAAAAAACTTCTTTTACACATCATAAATTTCCAAATGAATAAAAAATACTTCAGTCTTTGATTTTTTTTTTTAATTTATTCCACCAGTTAATGAGACAAATAATTTTCCTTCTACTGGGTCAAGGATCATTACGAGGAAGACCCACCAATACAACAAACAAGATGGACCACATTAAATTTTCACAGTAAGCAATTAGATTTCTGTTTCAATCATATATATGATATATATCACACTACAAACTCACATATCAAGCACCATAGAAATCGAATAATCAATAAAGATCCAAATATTGGCAGTCTAGATGCCTGATTATCATGGATTTTGCCAGAACCACTCATCACAATCAGAACATTCCACATCAACGGACCGTAGTAATCAGAAAGCTTGAAACAGTGCTTGTTTACACATCCTAAAACCATTAGCTCAAAACAGGACAAACCATCTTTGCTCTAATAGATGGAATTTTTCTACCAATTAAAGCCTTTCTATTGTCTAATTAATGAGGATCAGATGGAGTTTGAGGCTGTATTTCGTGGGTGGAAATTTTGTTCTGACGAATTCACCTCATTAGAATTGCTACTACTAATGTTCTCTTCACTGGAAATTATGTTTATAAGGTGGAGAAGAATCTTCTCAAGCTCCTCTCCATTACTCCACTCATGAACTTCTGCCTTGACAAGTCTTGAATTGCTGCGAATACGATTCCATAGAGGATAGTCCTTTCTTGGCATCACATAATCACCTCCTCCAAGTTTAAGAGATGGGCAGAAGTCTCCTCCCCCATCTCCAAGGTAGATAAGTCTCTTTTTCTCATTTTTAGTAATGGAAGCACAGATTTGCTCAATTACCAGGCCCTGCATTGAAACCACAGATCAAATTTTAGTAAATCAAAGCCCAAATAAACTGAGAGGAGCTAATTTTACATCATGTGTAAATTTTCTTCTGATTGCTTTGATAGTAAATCACCACATAGCATTCATAGAAATTTCTATAATCAATGAAATTATGAAAATGAAATTAAACCAATGCAGATTTACATATTGCAAGAATTAACGTATTAGTACAGGGAATGAGAGGTTGATACAAACATTGGAGCCAAGCGAATTGTGTGATATCCAACAAATTGTTGCATTCAAAAGCTATTGGAAAAGACAGAAATAGTACAGTTCTATGTGCTTCTCAGATTACCTTAAAGGAGAAGCATCATAAGGCACAACTTCATCAAAAACAAGAAAAATCAGAGCCAAAATCTTAATCATGAAGCAACAAATTTGTGGTGCTGCTAGTAAAACTAGTCAATTATATGCAAATCTCCAAACATAAGTGCACACCAGTGACCAATAACATTCCGTTCTAGATCCTCTCTCCATGTCTGGCTAACCAAAGGAATGACTTGACATGGGAAACAATGCCAAATTATAACTGATCCTTGTCTCCTTTTTAGAAGAGTTCATCCTTCAATTTCTCTAGTTGATCTATAGGACTTTATTTGACATTGTCACAGTACACCAAATGTATCGCTCACAATGCCAAAATGACGTATTCACATCAAGTTTTAACCAAAAAAAGTGAAACTTTAATCATCCAACCTGTATTACTCGCTATGCCATAATGCCAAATTGACAACAAATCCAAGTGAAGCTTTAATCATTCAACCAGTCAACTATACAAGTATACATTTTCTGCATAGCTATCTGCTTAAAATGGTCACCATAACTAAAATAGATTTTACCTTGCACAAATTTGATGGGCATAAATGACATCCATGAGGAGGTGAACTCAAATCATGGTACGGGAAAATCTGAAGCCTTCCCTCATTATCTGCAAAGCTAGGATTTGTGGTGATCTGAGAGAAGCATCCCAACAATCCATGATACTCCAAGATTTTCTCAATAAAAAATTGATTTGCATCACTAATTATTCTCAAATCACATCTGAAACAATCACATTTCCAACAGAACTTTCCATCAGCACCACACTACTAAAGTGAGAAAAACTAAAAAAAAACCCACAAAAATAGGATAGTGAAGAATACTACCGACCCAAGGGCATGGGCTGATTTTATGGCTGCAACAACTCGCGGATGCAATGGGGTTCGATTCAGGCACTCTGCAATATCATCAACTGTTTTTCCTTGTGAATGGAGCTCCATCATCATCCTATCCTAACAATGTAGTCCAACAACTTTACAATCAACTACATAAACAAAAAATGCAAAATTACCTTCTTTAAATATCATATGTACTATTTTTCATTAATTTTCATGAATACTCTCCTGGAGCACAACAAACCATATATAATATATCA
This sequence comes from Vernicia montana, assembly GCA_949750685.1. NCBI lineage: Eukaryota > Viridiplantae > Streptophyta > Magnoliopsida > Malpighiales > Euphorbiaceae > Vernicia > Vernicia montana. The sequence continues at coordinate 7,860 of CATKHJ010181263.1, forward strand.
CAATTCACAAGCAAGAATCAGAATTTTTCAATATTTTTCGTAATTAACTGCTTGACTTGCAGCGGAAAGAAACAGGGCTTCAAAAACTGAAATTCCTCTCCTCTTTCAAAATTTCCCCTTTTTTTAAAGTAAAAAATTTTCCAGAAAATAACAATCAACACGCAATAGAATTGATTTTTCATTTTTCATTTCAAATTCGCCTAATTTAACATCTCTCTATACAGTATACACTTCTCTCGCTCTCTCTGGGCATATATTTATATAATAATGTAGGAAAAATTGAATTGCACAAACCATGAGGCGATTCCACGGCAAAGTAGAACGAAAATTATTGAACAATGGAGTGAGGCCCATCTGAGTCACCACCCAACTGTCACTATCGCCGTCGATTAAGGTCCGATCAAAATCGAAAACGACCACTATTCGAGCCATTTCCGCCAGCACGACCACCAAGACAGCGTTCTACCAACGCCAAAATGATGGAACCTTTTCTCAATTGGTCATTTTATTCTCTCGTGTTTAAGATGAACCGGGTGTTGTACAAATCATAGCCGTTTAGATTAAGTGCCGATTGGATTAGTGGTTACGAACTAGCCTTTGACATTTCATCTAGCATGAGTTATTTGGTCTAATCAGCAAATTGAATTAACGGTTAGGAACTAGTGTATTTGGCCCCAAAAAAAAATGTTAGGAACTAGTGTTTACTGTTTAGCTTTTCAACTTCCATTTCCAACATAATTGGCTGTTAGGAATTAGCGTTTAGCGTTTAACCTTCTTCCACAGTTAGCATGACTTATTTGGTCAAATTAACATTTGGAGTAATATTTTAAAATCATCATTTAGCAGTTATAAAATTCAGCAATTGTTTAAAATTATAATTAAAACACTAAATTTTTTATTATGAGTCACTTAAAATTGCTCTTCAAAAATTTTAAAAAATGAGCCTAAACCAATCAAATCCACCGCTGAATCTTTTTAAAAAGAATTATATTAAAACAAAAACAAAAACTATTAAAGCTAATTACAAAATAATGCATAAATTTTAGTATTTTTAGTAATTCTATTAAAAAGTTTTAATTTTGGTAATTTCGTTCGGCAACTCTTAAATTTTTATAATTAATTAAAATAATAAAAATATTATACGTTAAAATTTAATATGAAATTATCAAAATAAAATGACCAAAAGAAGGTAATGAAATATGGGAAGCGTACAGCCATGTAATATAACCAAAGCAGAGTTCATCTCTATTATTATTATTATTATTATTATTATTATTATTATTATTATTATTATTAATTGATTGTCATCATGAATAAATTTCAGTCCTCATTAGAATTTACATTATAGCTTCAAGACTCCTTTTACGGCTAACTACAAAAGAATGAATCCAAGTTATCTCCCTATATCACTTACAATTCTTTCTCTATCTACAACATCTCCAACCTCATCTACCCTTCTAAAAAAAAAAAATTAAGAAATTGTTGAATTGCTAAAGTGAAAATAATCAAATTCTACCACTTTTCCCCATTTAAAGTGAAACACGGGTCTTTATTGGTTTTAGCTTCAAACCCATGCTTTCAGGAGAAAGAAGCTCTGGTGAGATGCAAGATGGGCTGAGTGGGCTCCTAGGGCTGCCACTGAGCTGGCATGGCCTGTACAACCCATAACCCATGAAGAAGTACTCCATAGGTATTAACATTGCATGTGGCTGTTCTTCTGTTACCATCGATCCACAAGCCTGGACCTGCATAATTACAAGAGTTTTTGCTTACATATCCAAGGAATCATCAAGTTAGAGAATCAAATTTTCAAGCAACTACTTTCCAGCTAAAGAATAACACCATCAATAATCATACAACATAAATTTACCAATTACTCGGGAAATATCACCAATAAAGCATAGAATTGAACTCCTTGCATCTTATGCATTATATAAAAGATTCAATAAAAAATGCACCACGCACCTCAACTAAGGCACTATATCTTCTATCCAACTTTGAGGTCATGTGGAGAGCCTCGGAATGGAAAGGAGAGTTATCACCAACAAAAACAAGAGTGCGACATCTTAGTCTCTTCAACCCACTAGTAAGGTCAGGTCTCCTGCAGGTTGGCAATACCAAAGGATTTCAAACATTTAATTATTATGCAGGTAGAAGATAAGTGGATGATTTATCTTGGAAAATTTTCATACCTATTAATTGCTTGAAGGAACCGCAAAACGTTTGTGCTGTGCCTCTCATCAAGCAACTGAAGAAACAAGCAAGTCAGAATCAAACAAGTGTCCCCTATCTAAAACCCATAATCTGAAATGACTGAAAAAATAACAAAATTATATTGAAGCTAATGGTTAATGCACCATTCAGCACTAACTTTTCTGCATGCTTGAACTATATCTGACTCTGGAACTTCTGCAGTACCACGAACTTCCTGTTACAATTTTTCAATTATGTCACTCAACCAATCTGACGTATATGAACAGCTAGTTAGCAATGAACAATTACACATGACTAGGACATGAAGCACTAGAATACCTTGCTGAAGTACCGCTGAAGCAAAAACTCCTTCAGCAATCCACACATGCCATAGAAATATAGCAAATTTGACATGACCTAGAGAGCATAAACACTGTCAATCAAGATATGAAAAGTTACTATAATAACAGCTGCATTTAAGGAAAGAAACCTTGTTATAAAGCCATTCTGTCCAAGAGGGAGATCTGCATAAAGGGGATACAAGTATCAACCCAAGAACCCGCTCTCTATATTTCATCTGCAGTACACAATTTTGATCAGTCAAAAATGGTGGGAGATATGTAGAAAATATTACCCACAAAATTCCAGGAAGGAACATACGGCAAATAAGGTAAGGATGTACGCACCGGCCGTCACTCCCATACACATCACTGCACCAAGCCTGAGCAAGAAATTTTTACCCCACCAAAAACTAAGTTAGCATCATGACTTAGATGACCTCTTTCTACAAACAAATGATAATGTGCCTTTCACAAAACTATCAATGGAAGAGTTCTGAATGCAATAAATTATAATAAACAAAAAAATATTAAACTCACCCAAAAAAATTGAGAACCTCAACAATCTGATCTGCCAAGTCATCAGCAGAGGGTACAGGATCGCAGGGGCAAATTGGAGCAGCTCCCAACTGCAATAACTCTTGTACAAATGCCAGAAGAAAAAATGTGAATAATTTACCAGTGATGGGACACATTATGTTGTTAGAAAGTAATACGACTTATGAAAGATAGCTAATACATTACACAAATGCACTCAAGTCAACTAATTTACTGACCTCATGTCCAGGAGGACTAATGTGGTAAATGCAGAAGTTGTGAAGCAGCAAAGACACTGCTTCAGGACAAAAAAATAATCCTTGGAAACAAGACACATCTGATAAACATACACAAAGAATAAGGAGCAAAACATGTTAGATTGCCAAAATGTACTGATTGAAGGGAGACAAAAAAAACCATTTTAGCACTAGCCTACGCTAATTATGGATGATGCAACTTGACACAGCAGAATAGGAACTCAAACTATTTTACGATCTCGTGAACATGTATCTAAAAATCTAATGAACATTCACAACCAATTATGATGAACTAATGGAGAAAAAGTAAATAAATTCCTTGTATGCAAAAGCAAGTGCTATATCATAACAGTTTTCCAAGTAATTGCATGAATAATGAGTAGAGACAGCAAAAAAGAGAATAAGGTAAGGGATTCGACAATTTGCACTTACGATCTAGAGCTAAATCAGGATAAGTAATTAATGCTGGCTTGTCTTGGTCTCCATAGACGATAACAGACACAGAACCACGGCCAGTTCTCACATGGTGTTCCTGAAAGAGTTTATACAGAGCACATGACAAACAGGTAAAAGAAAATTTAAAAAGATAAAAATCAAATCAGCAAATAAGCTAATTTGTTAAATAATTATCACAAAGGTAGAATTAGAGAGTGCTTCACTGCCCTAATATTTTCTAATAACTCATGTTTTTTCAACAAGAAATTCCTCAAGTTAAATAAGAGCAATCATTTGTTTCTTGTGCACCCTTCAACGAATAAAGCACCAACTTTATCCAGATAAGTTTATACCAAAGAAAAGCTCCCCATGTGCGCTTACCCCTGTTTGGGTATGTCAAACTAGCTCGCTACATTTTATAAGTATATACCTTTACAGAAAGGAAGATAAAGAAAATAGGGGTTCCTGATTTCAATCATTGTATTCGTAGAAAGGGGATGACAGTTCAAAAGAGAGAGCTTGGAATCTCATGTATTAAAGAAGACATTTACCTAAAATTGATCGCATAATTAATAAAAAATTTGAAAAAAAAAAATAACAGCTAGAAATCTTAATATAATAAGAAGAAATAAGACAAAGAAAGTATAGCTAAGGTTTCTTCAATGGACTGCACTAACTTTGAATAAAACCCAAGAAATCCAATATCTTTCCCCATGAAACATATCAAACGATAAGGAAGGGATATCCACGCCCCCACCCCCACCCCCAAAAAAAAAAAAAAGGAAAAACAAACAATCAGATATAACCATCGATAACAACAACAACAAATGATAATTAGAAAAGTTAAAATTTCCAATTCGCATAAAACACAAAATAAACCAATAGGAACTACTCACAATGACCATATCTAAGAGCTAGATAATATACATTCATCATCAAATCTAACATTAAAACCATAAAGAAAAATACCATTTTCAACAAGAGAGAGAAAAACAAGGAGATGGCAAGAACAGCCGCGCCACAAGTGAAAACAAGATAATTGGTAAAATTCACAAATACCCAGAACACACGTTAACCGAACTCCTATTATAACCATTTGCATCCAAAATGGAAAACCATGAATGTTGAGAGGTAGGTGAAATTAAACGAAAATCACAAGCATATAAAAGCAAATAAGGGAATGGATGGATCTGATAATCATTATTGCCAGATATTCAATATCGCAACATTAAATGAAGGAAAACCCAATTTAGAAACATACCCAGAAATTGCTTTTCATAACTAATGTTTTATTGGTGAGAAAACAAAAATCCAAATCCAAATGGGTAGTTGTCGTTTAAGCTATACCAGAAAAAGGAAATTTTCATTTTCCAATCCAACCCAAGAATGACATTTTGACAGCAATACCAAATCACATAGAATCAAAAAATTAAAAAACTGTTGTAATTCCACAAACCCAAATGAATGCGTATATTAATAAAAAAAAAAAAAAAAAAGCAAAGAAATGGAACCTTTCCACCGAGATAGATCTTCTCCATATCGACGGAAACGAAATCCTTTGACTCTTCCATGGCCGCGGCTCTCTTTATCTCTATGATTCAAGAAAGCCCCCACCCACACAGCCCTATCCCTCGCCTTCTCTGATTCTCTCTCTGTGTAATGTTTCCAGAACTCTGCCTCTCTCTCTCTCTCTCTCTCTCTCTCTCTCTGTATAGGCTTTGCTTGGCCTTCAATGGCTTATAAGCCAAGCGATTCTTTCGCTATTTTAAAACTCTCTTTCTCTCTCTAACTGCAAAAAATAAATTGCGGTTAACCCCCACCGACGCTCTTGTTTTTTTTTTTATTTTGTGAAATTTCCGTACATTTTTATGACATTGGTGGTTTTTTATTTTTTACCATGGCCAAAACCCGCCACATTAACAGCTTATTTTTCACTAAAAAAATATATATTTAAATTACCTTTGTTATGTATATTATATTATTATAATATAAATTATTGTTAATGTCTCTGATTATTTTATTTAAAAGTTAATATAATTAAAATATATTTTGAATTATTTTAATAAAATTTTTGAAAATTAATTTTATATAAAATTAAATAAACTCTATGTTCATTTTATTCTAAATTACAAAATAAGTTTAATAATGAAAATTTATTCAATAAAATATGTTAAAATAATTTTAAAAAATAGCAAGATATATTAAAAAATATAAATTCTTATATGAGTTGAGATAACACAATAAAATGAAATAATGAAAAAAAAATACCAATCCGTAGAATTATATATTTTATAATTTCTTTTAATTCGTTAAATTTTTTAAAAATATAATATTATTAAAATTTGAATTATTATCAATTTGATAAATTAATAGTAACTCCATCATCATATATACTATTACAAAATAGTCAAATATGCATTCATAATATGCAATGACAGGACTAGGAGTGGAGAGGACATGCCTCTTAATCTCTAAAATATAAAAAAAAAAATGAAAAATTATAAAAATTTAGGTAAATGTTATATTTGATTTTTTTATTTTATATGAATTTTTTTAAATATATAAAAATTAATTTAATTATATATATTATATTAATGTAAATCATAGTCTAAAAAATATACCTCATTACAAAAATTCTGACTTGCCACTGATCATGTGATGATTTCATTTTTATTGTCTTTTCTAATTAAATCATTATAATGGGCTAAAAAATTGTTTGGATTTAGGTAACTCTTGTATTATTTAGGAAAAAAAAAATCTACGAAGGAGGTAAACAATTGAAGAAAAGGGCAAAAAAAAAAAGAAAGAAAGTTCAAAGAAGACATCACTTTATTGAGAAAAAGGAAAAAAAAAATTGATGAGTTAGCATATGGCTCTTATGATTTGGTTTGACTGCCAAGTGTATTGCAGTGTTGATGTTTCTAATGATTTGTACGTCTGTCATTGGATGCTCTTTTCACGGGTCCCATATTGGGCCCATCACCCAGGCTTTTTTATGTGGGGACATTAAAACTTGTCAACATACCATATTGAGACAATGGGTAAAAATATACTTAATGTTTGATTTAAATTGTAGATTAACAGTTAATATTTTTTGATATACGGATATATTTTTAATTTTATAAAAATTGGCCAACGCATTCCTTCTATCTGTTACCTATAGGGATAGCAGAGTATGGGGTGGATTTTATAAAACTCGAACTTGATCCGTTTAAAAAATAAATTATTTGTCTCGCTTCGGAGCAGAGTGGGTATACCCGTTTATATTTATTTTTTATTTTTTTATTTATATATATTTTTTTTTTCTTAAAAATTTATAATTTATTTTTTATGTGAAATATAAATTATATTGTATAAATATGTAGAAAAAAATATAAATGAATATCGGGTCGAGTTCGAGTCGGATTATACATTACCTAAACCCGATTCGAATATAAATTAAAAAATTCACCTCACCCCATTTACTAAACAAGACGGGGAATTAGGGACTGGTATCCGACGGATCGGATAAAACTGACATCCCTAGTTATCTCCATTATCTCTCTCTCTCTCTCTCTCTCTCCACACTTTTTTTTTTTTTAATCTTTTTTATCCTTCATTTATCTTTTTTTTTTTTAACTTGCATTTTATATTTACCTACAAAATATTTATGTGTATATACATATAATTTGACTTTTTCTATTTATTTTATATTTATAAGTTTATATAATGAATAGTTGTAATTATTAATAAAATTTAATTATGTTATTAGAATATAAGATAAAAATTTATAAATAATTAATTATGATATTGAATAAATACACTCTAATTTTTTTTTAAATATAATAATACGAAAATAAATTAAATATTTTGAATAAGCAATAAATATATTTATATCTTGTCTCTACCTTATTCCATAGAGAGTAGAGAGGCCTTACAAGTTACAAATTGTTATTGCTTGCCGTTGATTTGACTCTAATTCATTAATAATGTCATTGCCATCCTAATCACATCCTTATTTTCTCTGGCAAAAAAAAAATCACATCCTTATTTTTATGTTAAAAAAAAAAAATCATTATTCATATGTTGATATGCAATAAATGCACACAACACACTTGATTAACTTGATTAATAAAATATATTTATTCATGAATTTATTAATCAAAATTTAAATTGTGAAATGATTATATTAAATCAATATTTTAAACTCCCATAAATTTTTTAATTTTAATACATCATATTTAATAGGAGATCCTCTAATAGTTAAACTAAAAATGTGTAAAATAGACAAATAAGAATATTATATACAGAAAAAAATTATTTATAAATAGAAAAAAAAAAAAGAGTATCATAAATTTAATATTAAGAGTATTATATATCATTTTATATGATTTAAAAAAAATCATTTTAAATAATTTCTAAAAAAATAATTTTAAATCATTTATCGAAATAAAAAATCAAGGAAACATTAATGGCACACAAAAATTACTCCGATTTTGCCTCACGTTAATGTAAATCTCACATGTGGAGTGCATCAAAACGGGAGTATGTTCCGCCGTTAAACAATCATTTTCATTAGAATGTTTAAGCTTCAAGGTAATAAGGGGCACACTCAATTCTTATAATCAATACTCAAGAGTCTCAGTAGGTAAATTTTGAATGTATAAATCTAGCATGTGGTTGTATATTCGAACTCATTTGAAAATGAGATTTAATTTCGATTGATGAATAAACTGATAAAAAAAATTATGATCAATTAAAAAAAAACAAGTGTATATGCAAGCAGGTCCAATAAATTTATACAAATTACTTGTTGTTGGAGTAATTTATGATTATTCCTTAAAAAATAATAAATTGTGCTTGCATGCACACATATATATTTTTCATTTTTTCCTTTTAATTGATCATTTTTATGAGAAAATTTTGTTTAAGCTTTAAGAAAATAAAGGGGTACACTCTTATTTCAAAAAATAAGGGGTACACTTGATTCCTAAAATCAGTACTTAAGAGTGTTAAGAGGTAATTTTTTAAATATATAAGTCGAGCATGAAATTATATTCTTGAAATTAATTTTTTAAATATATAAGCTGAGCGTGAAATTATATTATTGAATTTATTTTAAAATAAAATTTAATATTGATTGACGTATAAACTAATGTAAAATATCATGGTAAACTAAAAAAACAAGTGTGTCTATGCAAGTAAGTCCAATAGATTTACAAAAGTTTGTTGCTGGAGTAATTTAAAATTATTCCTTAAAAAATAATAAATTGTGTTTGCACCCGCGCGTGCACGTACACACACACATGTATATATATATATATATATATATATATATATATATATATATTTCATTTGCTTCTTTTAATCGAATAATCAATTGATTAGTTTCAAATCAATTGGATAAAAAACATTTAAAAAAAATGTATTAGATATAAATTATTGTATTAATTAATTTTCCAGACATATAGATATATCACAAATAAAAAAAAAAAAAAGTGTTAAATGCAAAATTTTTTGTAATACAATGAGAAAAAAATATTAATTTGCTTCATTTTATCTGTAAAATTTAAATTTTAAATATCAAATATGAGTAGATCTTATTAAAGAATTTTCGCATAATTTCATTTATTTATTTGGATCAAGAGATTAGAAGAATACTTATATATATATATATATATATATATATATATATATATATGCATTAAATAATGAGAAATTAATATTTGTGAAATTTAAATTATGACGTTTATATCAAAAGTTGTCTCATCTTATTATTAGATTAAAATACTAGCTATAATATTAAATTATATAAACTCATAGGAAATTGTAAAAAGAAAGTAGGGTAATTTTTTTTAGGAAATTAAGGTTTTTTTTAAACAAGAAAATTAAGTTTTATAATGCATACTTTCACGTCAAAATAATACAAAATTCGGTTAATTGTTTTTAAGTCTAAATAATAATAATGATAATAATGATTCAAACTACAGTACTCTTTGAATTATGGCTCCACGATCGGCATACCATGCTTTAAAAAAAAAAAAAAAAAACCCTCACACCATCGCTTGCCCTCCAAAAGGCAAATTTCACGCGGCAAAGTTTGCGGACGCGTGTCTGAGGCGCCTTGTTCAGCATTTTATTTAGGGGGGTGACAAGGAGATGAGTGCAAGGCGGATTATTTATTAGTCGAATACTCGTATCCTTTCTCTTAAATATTTTGAAAAATTTACGTCGTATGTCCTATTTTTTATATTTTTAATATTTATAACCTCTTAATTTTTATTTTTTCATATTTAAACTTTTTTAATTACTTTTTTAATTTTTTTTATTTTTATTTTTATTTTTAACCTCTTAAATTTATTTTATAATAGATCATCAATTTAATAGAATTTGTAATGGTTTTGAGTTAATTAAATAAATGTTTTATGATTTTCCTTTTAGAAAATTATTTAATTTTAATGTTTATTATTATTATTTTTAATTTTTTTGAAAAATAAAATTAAATG
>CATKHJ010181279.1:0-10611 GCA_949750685.1 Vernicia montana
GATCAATTTCTTGAAATTTAATTATAAGTAATGTTCGTTAAGATCCAGGAATGGGCATTACCACTTGCATATCAGCAAAAGATATCTTGACAACAAATGTTAAGTGTGTTAAACAACCAAGCAAAGTTTTGGTATCATCGAAACACACATAAAAACAACAAAATTAAAATCTTTTTGTTACACTCATGCATGGTTCAACTTTGAATATGAAAACTAAAGCCCAACTCAGTCCAGCCCACAAAAATTTTGTGCTTTTAACTTTTATAAATAGTTAATAAGTAATTTAAGGAAATAAAGTAACAAGTGAATAAAAGTTGGTTTAGTGATTATAAATTTATAAAATATTTTTTAAGTCAAGTATTCAATTTCAAATTATTATCTTTATTTTTTTCTACTTAAATTTATACAAATATATATTTTTCTGAATTATGAATTAACAATACACATAAAAGTAATAAACTTGTTATATATATAAAATGATGAATCTTAATTTTATGTCAAGTTATATTTACTACTTAATAGTTAGTAATAATTATTACAAGTGGATTTATTTTCTATATTGAAAAAATGAGTACTTGATGCTAGTGTAATGACCAGATTTTTTTTTTATAAATTTTGAAGATTCTATTTTTATTTTTATTTTTATTTGAAACAAGCTTGGACTTTATTCAAATATGCAAATCAGCATCTATTACAGGAATAATGAAACTAGGAGGTTGAGAACTCCATATCACAAGATCAGACATTGAAACAGTTGCCCTTGCCAAAGAATGAACAACCTGATTCATGGATCTTTTAACATAAACACAAATTACCTTTATGAAACTTCGAAGCAGAAACCTGCAATCTTCAATTAACAGACCAACATAGGAATTGATGACTTCATTACTGTTGATAGCTCTTATAATTATTAGTGCATTAGATTCACAGAAAAAAATTTGACAGTTGATGATCCTTAATCCAGCTCAGAGCCTCTCTCACTCCCATAGCTTCAGCAACTTGAAGGGACACATCACCTGAGAACGGTTTGGCATAAGCACCCATAAATACACCATCCATGTTCCGAAGCACGAAACCAACGCCATATTTATATTGATTAGAGAACACTGATGCATCAACGTTCAACTTCATCCATCTAGAAACAAATTTAGCCCATATGTCATTGCCACTAACAGGTTGCATTACTGAGCTGGCAGTTTGATTACTTATAACCCGAGCTTCCAACCAATGAGACCAGAAGATGGTGGCTCCATGAACCACCGCATCTGCATATTGGAATTTATCATTCCATACAACTGGATTTTTGTTATATAATAACCCCAACAAATCATTATCACCTTAGCACAATCTTTCAAAGAGAGCTTGTCAAACACAAACCACAACCACTCATTAAAAGAAATAACATTAACTCTAACCAAACCAAGTGAATCACGTAACCAACAGCTTTGAGCAAAAACACAATCAACAAGAATATGAATTGTTGATTCCATAATATCGTAAATTGGACATAGGGGATCCATATCAATCCTTCGAGTCAACAGAAGATCTTTCGTTGGCAAACAACTCAAAGCAGCCCTCCATATCATGTGCTTTACTTTCGCAGGGGCTTGTAACTTCTAAAATTTCCTCCAAACTCCATTCTTTTCAAAACCTTGTTTACAAGGGTTTGCATTATAAAGCATTTTGTAGGCACTTCTAAATGTATAAACTCCTTCTCATCATTTGTCCAGTACCACAAGTCATTAGAGTTTCTTATAATCAGGGGAATCTTGAGAATAAGATCTCGATCTCGTTCATTGAACAACTCAGAAATAAGCTGTACATCCCATCTATTTTCACCATTCACTATTAAATTAGCAACAACAAGGTCCCCTTCCCCCTCTTACAAGAAAATATTTTATGAAATTGGTAATTGAAGTGCTGGTTTATTATAATATATTAATTAAGATTTGGGAATTAAAAATATATTTGTTTTGAAAATAAAAATGTATATCAAGTGTGTTAAACTCGGCTTGATCCCTTGACCAAATGGAGATTTTCAATGAGCATTAACCACCAAGGCCATTATGTTTTCTTATTATTATATTTCATTGAATTATGTATAAATTAATAAAGATTTGATTTTTAATATAAAAAAATTTCCAGCACATCTGATTAGTTTAAAGTAACCAATCAAATGGCTGCTCCTTTTTGGTGAACAGGAAAACAAATTTACAAGAGATAGAGAGAGGTTGCCCATCGATCCTCCACTTCTGTCCAACCACCGACCACCACCGCCACCACCAACACTTGGCCCAACCTCCGGTGAGTCAAGAGCCATCATCCCCATTGCAAACTGTCACTGGAAGCCACCATATGCTCCGATCGAAGACCATCGACGATGGAAACTTCAAATGAAGATTTCGACCAAACCGAACCTCCATTTTTGGTGAACTTTATCTCATTATAATTGTCTCTACCCCAACTTCAAGATGATACCCATTTCATCCCCTGAAAACCATTGAAGATCGAGATAAAAAAAATTGAATCACTAAAGCTTTCGAAGCATTTTCTGGTGAGATGGCAGCGAGTGGTGTGCATTTTCGAACTCCTAGTGTCAAGACAAGTCAGATGGTACCCTCTGCGACCTCCAGGACCACCAGCAGCGATGGTGTGTGGGCCCCAGTCTCCAACAGTTTCATTTCGACTTCCCTATGTATTTTATGACCCTAGTTTGATTGGATTTCACTTTAGTGAGTCTAAAATCCTCGAATTTCACTTTGATGCTTAATTTCAAATCGTTTTATGTTGGAAAGGAATATATATATATATATATATATATATATATATATATATATATATATATATATATATATATATATATGTTATGTTTATGTTATGGAGTTAGTTAATGGAATTGTTATTATGTATGATTGGAGAATTGAGATAGTTGGGTTGTTTGCCTAGAGGAGGCTCAGATAGGGCAATTGAATTGATTATGCTATTGTTGATTATTGTGAGCCTAAGGGCTATTTAGAAGTGCTTAATTCTTATTGTTAAATGGGGAAATATCCTAGTTATAAGGGAAACTTTGCCAAAATTTTGACATAATTTTTATAGTCATATAAGTATAGTTTTAAATGTTAAAGTAAAAGTTATATGTATTTTAATGTACCTCATCTTTTTTTCAGTTTAGGCATTTCAAGCATCTTCCTAACCACCAGAAAATAGGCGCTCTGAGGAGAGCTAGTTAGATTCGTCAAGTTTGTGAATAATACTTTTTAATATATTTTCCTGCGTATCATGCATTGCATTTACTGTATATCTATATATATGTATATATAATTATGCACTATGAATGCATAAAGACATCATAGCATCTGAATGTGAATGTTGCATTAAGATTATGTTACATATTATCTATGGATGTTTGGATGAGATTAGGATGATGTAGGACTACATAGGGTTCTAATTATGATTATGAATATGTTATGATGATTGATATATGATTATAATGATGATGTTTGGCCGAGTTTGAGCTGATCTTACTGTGGCCCTATGTATTGGATAAGGGATGGTCGGGTTCGAGCTAGTCTCATTGTGGCCCTATGTTTGGAAATAAAAGAGTCAAGGGAGGGGGTCAGCTCCCTATATTGAGATTTAGTGTGTGGTTCCTATTAACTAATTCTCATCCTTTGATGATTTTGTGATCGATTGTCTGTTTGGCACGATGAATGAGCATTTCTTTATAGAATGATTGTAGGACACCAGATTTATATATTGGTTAGTATCATTCACTAAATTGAGGCGCTCACCCCTGTCTATCTATTTTTTCATGTTGCAGGTTGAGTTTGAAAAGTAATTTTAATTGAGTTGTTCATGTCATTCATCATCTGGCAGTGAAGTTATGTTATTATAATATCTTTTGGGTTCATAATTATTTTCAGATTGTTCTGTATTATAAATTTCAAGAACTCCGCATTGTTATTTCCATTATCTGTAGTTTTATATAGTATGGTTAGTTGTATGGTTTGCACTTGTATGCTGCGTTTAGATGATAGTTGAGCTTTCTCATTATGGTTGATTTGATGTTCGGTTAAGCAGGAACCTGATGATGATGATCTTAATATGATTAATGTTTTTAACCCTGAGTGGCTTTGATTGGATATTTTATACATGTTCTACTCGACAGGTGGGCCTATTGCCCTTGTTTTATAATAGTTACAGTTGTCATATTGCAGATTTATCATTTAGTGGTTAGTCAAACTTACTATAGGTTCCAGAAGTCTTATGTTTTTCCATTTCCTAGTGCCGGTCACGTACCTTTAGGGTCGGGTAGTGACAGTTAGCGCTTAGTAAATTAGTAACTAGTACTTACTAGCTAGTAGTCATTACTTATTACTCCCTCCATTACTTTTTATTAGCCATTTTAGGGGGGGGGCGGCATTTATTTGTCATTTTTAGATAACCAATGAATCATTAATTTTTTTTTCTAATTTTATCATTATCCTTATCACTAATTAATGAATTAGTAACTTTAAATCTTTCTAAAATAAGGGTAATTTAGTCATATTTATTTTTTTTCCCCTATAATTATGCCTATTAAATAGTTTATTAATCCTTGTGATATTTCCTTAAAGGACTAATAGAAAGGAATGGAGGAAGTAGTTATTGCTTAGCACTTGTGATTAGTTATTACTAATTAATTAGTTATTATTTAATACTTTTTATATAATTTTTAAATTCATTAATTAATCATGGACAATGTAATTTTAAAATTACGGTCCGTTCGGTATTATTTTTTGTTTTTTATTTTTCAAAAATAAAAACAAGATTTTGAAAATCAGAATTTTTTATTTTTTATTTTCTGTTTTTTGTTTTCAAAAAATTTCTAAATAAACATGAAAGAAATAAAAAATAATAATTTTTTTTAAAACTGCTTTCTAATACTTATTTTTTGAAATTAAAAAAAAATAGAAAACATAAAACTGCAAGATACCAAACGACCCCTTAGTTAATAATATCATAATTTGGACATACATACTGTTTTATTCAACAACTTTTCTAATTATTGTAATTAAAGATAATAAACTATAAATATATTCAATAAAATAATATAATATAATTGCTCTAAATAATAAAATATTTAAGAGATCTATAAATAACAATTAATGTGTGATAATTAGTAATAATGTTCTTTAATTTTTCAAAATTTACATGAAATCTAATTTGAATTAAATGTATGAAAATATAAAATTTTAGTAGTAGTTTAGTAGATAG
This sequence comes from Vernicia montana, assembly GCA_949750685.1. NCBI lineage: Eukaryota > Viridiplantae > Streptophyta > Magnoliopsida > Malpighiales > Euphorbiaceae > Vernicia > Vernicia montana. The sequence goes on from CATKHJ010181279.1 coordinate 5,260, forward strand.
TAGAAAAATAAAAATTACAAATATATAATAATCTATACTAAATTTAATAAAGATTTAAATTTAAATATAAAAATTAATTAACTTGAAATTAAATATAAAATTTTTATATTGCAAGGTGTATCATAATGGCAAGTGTATATCTGACATGGGTAATAAATTAATTTATACTAATCCTGATATTGAAATTGATTATAGTCGAGATAGAATAATTTAATCTTCTCTTGGATGATTTTTTTTTTGTTGGTGCGACCTGCAAGAAGAAACAAAAGTCAAGTGGGTTAGACCTAGTGCCTAGCAAAGTCACTTCGATGATCAAATTAGTTGATTGACTCAATTTGGGTGAAACACTCTTTTAATGAGCTATGTAAAAGTTATTGTGTGTATGTACATGTGAATGTTGATTTTTGAAGGTATTTATAGATTATGAAATCTTATGTTGATCGAGTATAGATTCCTAGAATGAGTTGAATAGGGATAGCTTTTTTTGCATATTTCTGCTTCGGATCAGGAAACGGACTGATGACAATATTTGATCTTGTCTTTCTAATCTTTTAGACTTTTAATCATATTGGATTGAGCTTAGCTCATTATTCTTTCTAATCCAATTTGATATTATTTATCCCTTATCAAAACTCATTTTCAAATCCTCCTTCTCCAATACTCAAAAAAAAAAAAAAAAATAGTAGAAAATATACTTAAATATAATACATTATATATATATATATATATAATAACAAAAACCTAAAAAGTATATAGTTAATTTATACTAAATCTAATAAGATTTATATTTAAAAATAAAACACAGTTAACTTTAATTAAAAAAAAAATTTTACTAATTGGTATTTTAATATAGTGATAAGGTGAGACTACTTTTAAGAGTGAATACCCGGATTCGAACCTCACCAATATTAAATTTCTCCTCATAATGCTCAACAAATAAATAAATAAAATTTTAGCAGAAAATATCTAAAATATAAATATATATTTTAGCATATAAACTTAGTAAAATTATTTAAATAGTTTGGTGGTAGAGATCTTAGATTTTATTCTCACCTTTAGGAATACAATTTTTTTTAAAATATATACTCAAAAGGCTAGAGGAAAAATTAGGTGAGCCCGAGCACATGAACAAGTACTGCATAGTTTTAATAATAAATATCATAATACTGATTTTATTTTTCAAAAAAATAAAATTAGTTAATGAAATTAATTATTTTTTATTAATTTATATTGAGAGTCATTGGGTTAGGTTACGAGCCGAATAATTGAATTGAATTTTTGGATCGGGTGGTTGACCCTCAAGTTCAAGTCGATCATGTTTAAGTCATTCGGTATGCTAATTCGGATGGGTTATGGGTCGAGGTCAAGGTCAGGATTTGCCACCCCTCATTTTTATTATAATTATTTTTAATAAGTCTTTATTGGTTAGCCTCGAAATCAAATTCCAAAAGTAAAGTAGAATTGTTATTGTACTTGATTTTTGTTTGGTGTTAGACTTATGAAAAATCACAAACATGTGGCTATAGAAATTCCAACTAAAAAATCTAAAATTTAAAAAATAAATTTCACTTATAAAGTTTACTAGCTTATATATAATAAATAAATAGGGGTTGTTTGACCATGTTACACATTCCATGTAATTGAAAAAAGAGAGTTTGTATTTCTCTTCATTTGTTTTGTTTTGTTTTTGTTTTTTTTTGTCATTTCAAAAGAAGAAGATTTATTAGTTAAATCTCAATTTATTTCAATGGATAAGGATTTCCTGCTCTAATATTTTTTTGTTAGATGTTAGATTTATTGATTTTCTTTCTTTGATTTAGAATAGAGTTCTTGATTTTTAACATTTAATATTACTATAGCATTTTTGGGTGTTTTAAATGATCAAGTTTAAAATTGACGGATTAACATATATTTCAGTAAGGAGTTTGATCCGAGACCAAGAAATTCAAGGATCGATTCTCACTTATGTGAAAATTTTAATGAATTTATTTTATATTATTGTGTATCTATTTGTATTGAGTTGTTATACTGTTTGAAATTTGTAATAAAAATTTGCATTGTATATAATATCTCATGAAAAAAAAAATAAATAAAACATATACTCTCTTCATCTCCTAAAAATAGATTTATTTTCCTTTCACTCATCTTAAATTATAACTCACTTTCCTTTTTAATAGAGTAGGTAATTTATAAATTTTTAAGTATTATCCTATTTAATGTACAATTTTTTTCAACAAATACCAGTCAATACTAATGGAGGAATATATTAGGAAAATACTAAGCAAATTTTATTGATTTAACTATATTATCTATATTTTCTTTTATTTCAAAAATATATATATATTTTCTTAATTTGTGTGAAAATCATAATAAACCTATTTTTATGGGACAAAGAGAGCAAGGGTTAGTCTAACCGCACCCTTTTAAATTACATATGTAATTGTTATTTGGCTCGCCTAAATGATTTGAGTTTGCCCACACTAAATAATTTGAATTTTTCCCAACTAAATAATTTAAAGTTGCCCCAATAAAAAGTTAAAATATTTAAAATTTTACATTTAAGTTGTAAATTGCTAAATTTATAGATAATATTTTGTAATGACATAATTAAATATATATCCATTCTAAATAATTAAAAAATAATTTAAATTAATTTATAATTATAAAGTACCAAAACTGTAATTTTAAATATATGTCTCAATCATATCATATTAACCATTTGTCTAATACAATACAAATAGTATATGTTTAAACCTAATCAAGCCTTATTACTCATATCTAAAATAATATTAAATGAATTTTTATTTTTTATTTTTGTTTACACCATAATTTTTTAATGGGCTATATTCATTAAAAGGAGCCATTAGTGAATAAGTCCAAAAGAGCAACAGAGGCCTATGTGTTTATAGACCAAACTCAACAGTCAAAAGACAATCAGTTTTCTAAAGAGCTATGGAGAATTATAGAGAATGTCCCTAGCAGTTACTGGAGATCACCAACAATTGAGCCATTATAGGAAAATAGAGCAACAGTTATTAAACTGTAGCACTAGTGGAGCGGTTATCTCCTTAGAGAGTATTTAAACTAAATGTAACCTACTGTATAAACCCCAACCAATTAATCATTCAATAGCCCGAAAGGGCAAAAATCTGTTGTTTTCGACCTTTTTGCTTTTTGCTTTCAAGCTTTCTGTAATTACTGCTCATGATTAATAAAGTTTCATATTTTTCATAGCTGTTATTTTATTTTCCTAGTTACCATTTCCATAAACGCTACTGAGAGTCCAGACATACTGTGGTAAGAAAATTTGGGTATCCACAGTTGGTTGATTAGAAATCAGAACAGCGCAATTCACAGGCTCGTGCACCTTTATCCGCATGTGGCACACCCACAAATTACCATTCTACCCTTGGGCCAAAATTAGAACAAACAATAATTTTGGCACGCTCAGTGGGACAAGCTCTCATGGTACCAAAAACAAGAAATTCTAGAAAAGAAGTTGTTGCTAGTTCTCATGAACCGCAGGATGACACTACAACAATAGTGCAAGGACTCATTCCACAGCTTGTGGAGCAAATTGAGTGTGGGTTGACTTCTCCACAGCCAGTTCACCAAGACAACACACCAAAGCCAGAGATTCCAATATGTCATGTTGTTGGAAATCAAGGTAATATTCCTAAGCCTATTGATGTCACTTTTCCAACTAATAATTTACAAGTAATCATTGAAGAAATAAATAGGCAATCTAAGAATCAAGTTTTGCTTTATCAAATACTGCTTAGTTTGGTCACTCCACCATAAAGCCCTAGACAGGCTACAGTCCATAGGCCTACTAGGCAGCCTTCAGAAGAACTCGGGGAGCAATCTTTTGCTCAACAAGAGGGTGGTGAGAATGCTATCTACCTCCTTAAAGGAGAGAGGAACCAAGGATTGTGCCTACTGACCGTCTAAGGCAAGTATTACCACAACATTTGCATGCTAACACTAACCCTATTAATCATCATACTGTGTATGTAAACGATGCAGGTTTCAACGGAAAAGGGCTAGTGAACTTGGCACCAGCAGTCAACATGATTCCACAGCCTGTTGTTCCACCACAACCACAAGTCCTTAGGGAGCAAGTTCTTGTGGACATTGAAGCGGACAAGATCAACAAGGGAGTGCTTGAATTCCCTGAGAAAAAGAGTTTCATGATCATCGATCCACTAGTGGCCACTATCAACTCTATGGCTATTGATCGCAAATCCTTAGTGATTTCGGATGACAAGCGGAAAGACAAATGTCCACCAAAGGTCCATAGGGAGAAAAGTTTTAAACTGTGGATTCCTAAAGCAAAGCCATTTCGCCAAAGAGATAGGATATCAGAAAAATCATCAGGAGTGACTCACCATTACAAGTTCCACAGGAACTAGCCTCGATCTATTGTTTCACCTGCTATGGAATCAAATCACCAGTGGCAACGTGTAAAACACAAGAAGTTCCCCAAGCCACTCACCAGGACTCAGAAACACAGACTACAAAGACAAAGGGCTGAGGTCAGAAGACAAGCCAATCCACATGACTTTCCTCCTAGGAAAGTCAACAGGAGTAGATGCAAGAAAAAAAATGACTAAGGACTGTGAGAGTTTTGATAAAGATCTACTGGGGAACTATCTGGTAAATTTGATTCCAAAGTATTTTACTCTAAACTTCCTAGTGCTGATATACCTATGGAGTCTATTGTTGCAACAGGTTGGGATGATGTGGAATCAGATGGTAGGGAGTGTACTTATTTCTTATGGATGTGCTACTGCGACAGTGACACTGCCTACCAATTTTCAATCCAAACCTGCAGAAAAAGATGTCATTGAAATCCAAGTTCTTAATACTCGGAGGGCAACTTTTCTTAGGGAGGAAGATTTCTACAGTAGGGTGACAATTCAAACATCTAATCCTCACTAGTCTAAGAAGGGGATTTTCGAAAAAACATCAATTCAAAGGACTCAGCATATAAAATCTTTGTATTTTAAGGCATATGTCAATGGGAAACCTATCACCAGGGTTCTAATAGACAATAGATAGGCAGTAAACATAATGCCGCTCAGAATGTTATATGCCCTAGGGAAAACTGAAGAGGACCTGATCTCTACAGAAGTGGCAGTATCGGTTTTCACTAGGGAGTTCACTAAGACTATGTGTGTTCTACCTATGGAAATCATAATAGAGAACACAGTGGAAGCAATGTACTATGGACCTATCAAGTTCACTAGCAGAAGAAAGGATGTGAATCTTAAGGCAATAAAGATGACTAAGGCAATTGTTGAGGAAACAACGAAACAAGCAGAGACACTTCTCAAGTATACTGCCATCGTG
>CATKHJ010181305.1:0-11777 GCA_949750685.1 Vernicia montana
TATTTAATAATCTTTGGTTATGGTATAAAGGATATGGTTCAATTTAAAACCTAAAGGACGAAGATGTTCTGGAGATTGAGGAATATCATTACCGATTATACTAAGAACTTGTATTAGGAGCTAAGGTAGTCAAGGTGAGTACTTTGAAAACCTTACATTCCTTTAATGGAACAATTGTGTGAATTATTCCTTTTAATGAGACCTTTGGCCTATCTATTGTTATTGAATTCCTTTCATTGTGGCCTTCGGCCTAATTATTGTTATTTAAATCCCTTCATTGTGGCATTTGGCCTACTTCCTACTATTTGACTATGAGTACTAAAACTGTACTCAAATTGAGTATTGTAAAAGAGTTTACCTTCTACATATCCATCCTTTCATTGTAATGAATCCACTTTTGATTTAATGTTCTCCTTTGAACACTCATTGTATCCTAAATGATAAATCATTCTCATAACAATGTTCCTTTAAAGAACCAATTGATCTATGTATAAAAATTTCATTGTTCCTTCTTTTGCTCATCTTTCATTGAATCTTATATGAGTTGTTATTATATACTGTTGATTAAAAACATTGAATAGTTTGCACACTGGATCCAAAGTGATCGTACTGTAGTATTGAAAGCAGAAATCCCCATCTGATGTGGGGCAATACATCAGTCATGTGCACATGGTCTAAGCCTACAGATAGGGTGAGCGTATCCGCCTAAGCTAGGAGGAGTGGTCCTTGCCGTGAGACCTGATTAGTCTTACGCTTTATATTATTGTTTATGAGTGAGCAAAGCATTAGCTGCCATTCCAGTTACTGTTTTTGAGTGAGCAAGGCATTAGCCGCCACTCCACTATTTACATTGGGAAGCACACCGCTTCCAATGCTGTGATTTCTGCTAAAATGACATTATTGAACCCCGACTGTTATTGACCATTGTATCTTCTATACTATTACATTGGAATCCTGATATTGAAACTCAACTGCTATTGATCATTGAAAAATTGTTTATTCTACACTGTTACATTGATATCATAATGTTGAACCTCAATCGCTATTGATCATTGGAAAATTGTTTCTCCTCCACTGTTTCATTGGAATCTTTGATATTAGACCACAACTATTATTGACCATTGAAAAATTATCTCTCCTACACTGTTATATTGGAACCCTGATAATTTCATTGCTAAATATATATTCATATACTGTTTCTTATTCATTGTAAATACTCACTAAGCTTCTCTCACGCTTCCATAGTGTTTTATTTTAGGTTCAGTAGCGGACTCAATAAGTGGATCTCGAGTATCTATCTCCACTTGGGATTACCTCGCTGAATGTAAGATGATTACAGCTTACTGTTTAGGTCAAATCATTTAGAGTTCCATGGATTAATACGGTTTAGTATTGTAATCATTGGTTAAATGTCATTCTTTATATGGTTTAGAAATTGTAATGTCCTATGTTAAAATGGGTACAAAAAATAATATCAATTCAGTGATATATGATTGATGATGATAAGGAATCGTATACATTGCTATATATGGAATGTATGTCACTGGTAATTCTGGTTAAGATTTTGGGATTATAACTAATGTGTTAATTGTATTGTAATATCAAGTAAGGGGTTCTACGGGTTGTTGGTGCCTTTATGGTTACTCATGCCCTATGACCGTCACATCGTTAAAGGTGGGATGTGACATGAATCTTGTTCTTTTAAGTTAAATGATTTCTAAGTGCTACGGAGAGTGAGCTATGAATGTAAGTGGTAAGAGGTTGGGATTGATTAGGGCCTTTGGAAGCTGGATATGAAGAAAAGGAAATGAAAAATTGAAGACATGAAAATAGAGCATAAGCAAATCTTGAGGCACAACAGTGCACATTAGCCGTGCACGGCCGTGATGAGAGATAATATTCTTAGTTTTGATAAGAAAATAAAATTGAACATAAATAAATCATCAAAGAAAAATAAATAGACTATAAATTTCAATCTCAATTAGAAGCTAATTTTATAGTGATTCTTAAAATCTAATCTATAATAAGTGGTAAATTTTTGCTTAACAATTGTTTGACTCAGAGTTTGTTATTATATATGGAAGATAAAGTTGATATAATTAAAAAAATTATTTATAATTAATAAAATTACTTAAAAATATAAATTTAATGTGTTTTGGTACAAACAAAGTTATGTATTCTATTTGATCTTCTCATCTATTTTTCTTTCTTTCTTCTCTCTTCTTTATTTTATTTTATTTTTTTTTAATATGAAAAACAAAAAGTTTTGAATTTGAGTTTACCAAGATATGAAAAGTTATCATTAATTTTTGTGAAAGGTAATTAAAGGGCACTAGGGCAGGGATTCATTTGAAATTTATTTGTTTTCTCCAAAATTTTATGAAATTCACATATATTTGAGTAATTTTTACTTCGTTCTTTCAACGCTAAACAAACACTATAGAAGAATCTCACTCTTTCTCCTCACTTCTCAGAACTCACCAGCATATGCAATAGCACTCTCTCTCTCTCCTTCTCTCTCTCTCTCAATGGCTGGTGTCGAAGAAACCCTAGGGGACATGAACAAGGACTCCTTTGTTTCCCTTCTGAGAAAGATCATAGGAGAATCCAAACACGTGCAAAACAACCCACCAGAGCTAATCCCAGAGGAAGACAGGGTGGTGAAGCACGTATTGAATTCCCTCCAACCTTACACCACCACTTCTGGAGGTCCCTTGATTGTGAATCATGTCTCTTATTTCCCTGGCAGAGGCAATCTTATTGTGGAGTACCCAGGCACTGAACCAGGAAAGATCGTGTCTTTTGTTGGCATGCACATGGATGTCGTCACTGCTAATCCTAATGACTGGGTTTGCTTCTTGCCTTCTTTTGCTTTCTTTTGTTATATGAATTGTATATTTTGGGAAATTTGAAATACCCATGCGAAGTTATTGTTGAATTTTGTTCTGGGTTTGAATTGGATTGGGACTTCATAATTTATCAGCTTCGGCCTTGCATCTTTTGAAATATTCATAATCCAGTTTTAGTTGTTAGATTGAGATTGTGTTTTAAATTTGGTGGTTATTTATTTTGGTTATTTTCTGGATTTCATTTCGTTGAACTTTGGGTAAGCGCTTGAGATTTTTTGGCAACAAGTTTTTCAAAACTGGGTTTTTATCTGATTGATTTTAATTTTTTTTTTTTTTGGTAATTATCTTATGTAAATAGCTTCTGTGCTTCACCTTTTGGTTTTTCAATTTCACCTCTTCGATTTTTCTTTGGTTTTGCTGATCCATTTTGTTAATTGCCATAAAGGTGTTGAATATATTATGTATTATGTCACTGATTAGATTTTCCATCTATGGAAATATTAGTTTGTGTTCTCAATTCTTTTCGTTATTAAGCATTATTAATGAACGAGATAAAATGATGATGGTTGTCAACATCTACAGGAATTTGATCCATTCTCATTGGGCATTGACGGGGATAAACTTTGTGGCCGTGGAACTACTGATTGTTTGGGACATGTTGCTCTTGTGACTGAACTCATGAAGAGGTTGGCAGAGACTAAGCCAAAACTAAAATCTACAATAGTTGCAGTTTTTATAGCCAATGAAGAGAATTCTACCATAACAGGAGTTGGTGTTGATGCACTTGTGAAAGATGGGCTGCTTAATAAGCTGAAAGGAGGTCCTCTGTAAGCAATCCACATTCTTTGTAGGGAAGGAAAAAGAATATCATACTCCAAGCATCTTTATAATGATGATAGAGATCTTAATTAAATGTAGACTAATTATTTTTATTTTTGGCCCCCTGAGATAAGACATATAATCCAATCAAAATGCTTTTGTGTATTTAGATTCTGGATAGACACGGCAGATAAACAACCTTGCATTGGTACTGGTGGTATGATACCTTGGAACCTTCACGTGACAGGGAAACTTTTTCACAGCGGTTTAGCACACAAGGTATATACAATTACATTCATTAGTCTGGGATTTATTTATTCATGCTTGAGAGTTTGCCTGTGTTTCCATGGGAATAAATGATTGTCACATTTCAACTATAAAATGATGAAATTTGAAAATTTTGCAATGGTGGACTGCAGTTCATTTTTCAGTTAAAATTTTTGTGGAAAATCAAAATATATTTAGGTGGGAAGCACTTTCCATTTTTGGTTTTGCAAATAAGTTAATGAAAATGAAAGGAAAGAATATTTATTAATTTTCAATCTATTAAGCGTATGACTTTATGCATACAAAGTGTTATGATTTGAATTGAAGACAGCACACAAAATGGGATGTAAATTATGCAATTGAAACAAGCAGATATAGTATGCTCTTAAGCCTATGACTATATATATGCATACAAAGTGTTATGATTTGAATCGAAGACAGCACACAAAATGGGATGTAAATTATGCAATTGAAACAAGCATATGGGTTCTATATAACAGAACGAGTGATTTTTCAAACCTATGGTATCTTTACTTCAGTTCTGGATAGATTGTAATAGTTTTCTTTATTTAAATTTGAACTGATGTAAATTTGTCAATTGCTTGTCGAGAACAGAGTGCCGTTTGAGTCTTTACTAAATATAGTCCAATTAGAGAAATTATTAGGTAGGATGGGATTGTGCTCCCTCCTACGTACAAATCACGTGTGTCCTGTAGTGGGTCCCACATGGTGGGGTCTACCTTGATGTGAATAGGAGGGAGTATGCTCCTATCTTACTCAATAATTTCTTGTCTGCTTATTGATTTTTCTGAAATAGTGCACAAGTTCGAGCAAACTATGCATATATTGGTATATGAACACAAATCAACTGATTAGACATCAAATTAACAAGCAACTTTAATCAATTATAATATAATCTTATAAAGTCAATCGAAGTTATACGTATACAGAAAAGCAAGAACAGGAATAAGTTATGAAAGATTTAGGATTGACATGTATTACTAGAAACCATATAACAGGATACGTAATGTAGAAACCATATAACAGGATACGTAATGAATGCATTCGTAGGAAGGTGGAAGTGGCACCTATTGCAGAAAACTTGAGAGAAGTGGATTGAGATGGTCTGGACAGGTGCATTGGAGTATGAGGACTGAAATTACTACTTTTGAAACACTAGAGACTGGAGTTTATATTTTGACAAACCTCATGGCACTTTTAGTAATTGTCCCTTTCTCTACTTCAATAAAGGGATGCAATTATTATTAATGGAGCTTAAACTTTCACTTAATTTCTATGTGAGTACTTAAATTTTTTTTTTCAGTGCAGATCTTAAGTGAATTAATTAATTTTAATCAAGTGCATTGGCCAAACTCTCTCATCGAAATGCCTACCTTGACATTGGGGCTTTTGTTTTAATAATAAAATCCCAAGGTGGAAATAGAATAATTTGTTTTTGTTACTTTTACTATAAGTTTGCTGTTTATTCTTATTGCTGTGAGTTTTATCGTGTTTGAAGGTTATAATAATGGTCCTTTTGTTAGAAAATTAGGCATATTCTTTGTTAATATTCTTTTAATTTTTCTTCTAACCTTAACTTGCTAATGAACTGTTAATTTGAAACTTAAGAAATTCAGTTAAATGTCCTGTTTCTACTGATTTATGATTAAGAGGTATGGACTATTGCAGGCTATAAATCCTCTGGAGCTAGCCATGGAGGCACTTAAAGAGATACAATCACGATTTTATAAGGATTTCCCCCCTCATCCGAAAGAGCAAGACTATGGATTTGCAACAACCTCAACGATGAAGCCAACTCAGTGGAGTTGTATGTTTCAATTCTATAAGGAAAAAAGTTAATGCGAAAGAAAATGCTTTAGTTCTGAAGTCTATCTTCCATGTTGCAGATCCTGGAGGTGGGATCAATCAGATTCCTGCTGAGTGTACAATTTCAGGAGATGTCAGGTTTTTATCTTGTCAAAATATTTTTATATAGGGCTGATATAGGCATGAATTCTCATCATTATTTTCTTCTATTGCAGGTTAACTCCCTTCTACAAGTAAGCTCCTGTCTTCCTGTGAATCATAGAACGTAGTGAAAAGATGTCTTGAATGATGATCTGGATTTATTTTTGTTGTGGAAATTCTTAACTTGTTTTTTGAAGAAATATGGCTTGGTATTAGCTTCTCATTTCCAATAATTTTATTTTGATACATTGCAGTGTAACAGATGTGAAGAATAAGCTGCAAGAGTATGTGGATGACATAAATGAGAACATAGAGAAGCTAGATACTAGAGGTCCAGTTTCAAAATATGTCCTACCAGATGAAAACCTACGGGGAAGGTGTGCCTTTTTGTTGTGCTCTCACCTTAGAACATCCTTTGTTCTGGAAACACAGTTACCATTTTCTCTTGATTACATAAAAAAAATAGTCCATTTATTTTAAAGCAATTATGCATAGATGTGTTATTGTCACTGATCTAAATTTTAATCTCTTATCTGAAGTGGTTATTTTTGGCTTCTTTTTTTTTTTTTTTTTTCCTTTAGTCTTACTCTGACCTTTGAAGAGGCGATGTCTGGAGTTGCATGTGATCTTGATTCTCGTGGCTTTCATGTATTGTGTAAGGCTACTGAAAAGGTAGTTGGGCATGTAAAACCATATTCAATCACTGGGAGTTTGCCACTGATTCGAGAGTTGCAAGTAAGACTAACTCCTTTCTTTTTTTTTTCTTTTTTTACATCCTTGTCATTCCTTTTCTTCTTCTTCTTCTTCTTTATATATATGTTTGTGTTTGTGTGAGTGTTCCTCTAGTTAATGTTCCCTTGGGATTTTGTAGGATGAAGGTTTTGATGTTCAAACTGCAGGCTACGGTATGATACGATTGCTGCCCCTTTTTTTTTTTCCTCTTTCCTTTTTCTTTTCATTTTTAAATCTCATAGTATGATTTCAAGCTGAACAATCCAATGTCTAAATAGAAAATCTCTCTATCAAAAGTATTTTGTTGGGGGTGGGATTGTATATGTACTTTTTACAGTAGATATTAATTCTGTCCAGATGCACTAGTCCATTTATCACATAACTATTGTTTCTTTTGTCATCTTTGCCTTAATCTCTTTTGGAACTTATTAGTGGAGATTGAAATTTGACCTTGAACAAGGTTAACTATGTTATTCATTCAGAACATATAGAAGAAATGTTTGAAAATTGATGTCTCACCTTTTTTTCCTTTTCCTTCACAAACTGTAATATACAAACAGTAAATAAAGTGAAGAAACTCTATTTTGAAAATTAAAAAACTTATTTTCCTTTGGTTAGGAAAACATTTTCCACTGACCAAATTTTTGTGCGCAGAATGTTAAAAACTGCAAAAGATGTTGGAAATTTCTTTTGCAAAACGTACACATTTAAATCCCCTTGATTGTCTCTAAATTCCCAAGTTGTCACTCCAAAATAAGAATACATTCTTTATTTTCTTAACCTAGATAATATTGATGTTGGAAGGGCTCTTCACTATATAGACCTATTATACCCAACTGATCTAGAGGCTGGTGGAAAATGGGTAAGTCAAGGTTCTTTTCTGATATGAAGTCAGAAGGGGCTATGATTAGCAACCTTTTTATGTGATGTTCCTTCAGCATAAGAGTTGCACTTTTCAAAATGATTTTCTCAATACCCTGCCAACTAAGCAAATGCGTTTTTTCTTTTAGAAACTTGACTGAAGAAAATTTACCTTGATTTTTCTTCAAGCTGGATATTCAAAAAGATGATTGGTGATTCTACTAGCCATTGTTGGAATGTTGAAAATCCTCCCTTAGAATGGTTTCACCTTTTTTGTTTCCCATACCTAGTGTTCTCAGTAATAGGGTCCTTTTTGTCCCTGCAGTTCCGAAAGGCAGACGACATGTTATAGAAAACATGGATATTCCTACATATTGATTTTGGGAGAGATGGTCTGTGTCTTAACATTAACTACTGATCCCTTAGCAAAATAGTCAATGACAATTGACAAGTCCTTGAAAAAATTAAACAGGCCCATGTGAACATAGAGTTGGCAATCTGAATGGACATGAGAGAAATGCACATGGAGTCATCTGTATTTAAGACACATGCCATTTTGTCTACTTGTTTCACAAATTCACTTGTTCACATACTGTAAGGAGATTGCATTTGTGAAGTTCCAGCGTTATAATAATCTATTGGATAGCATTTGTTTTAGCTTGCGTTTTTTGTTGGTTGAAATTCATGTCTACCATGAAAATTTCCAGTTTCTTAAATCTGTTTTCATCATTTAGATTTGCTGTTTTATTAGGTTAGCTATTAGGGTTTTTCTTGGATCTTTTGTCATTGTGATTTTTGTTTCTTGTTTTTCTGCTTGTGCAGGTTTAATGGCCACATACCATGCCAAGAACGAGTACTGCCTGCTTTCCGATATGTGCCAAGGATACCGAGTTTTTGTCAGCATCATCTCCAAATTAGAAGATTGATCAGAATAAAAATGGATGCCTAGATGATACCCCCAGATTATCGCTAATAAAACATGTTATTTACTGACAAAAAAGGGGGGGAAAGCAAACTTGTTAACTCTTAACTAGAAAGGCATTAAGTTGCTTACGGCTTGAAATATAATAAAGTTATATACTTTTCAGGATTTTGATAATTTGTAGCCTTTCCTTACCTTTGCATAAGATTCAATTAGTCTTAAGCTTCTTGGGCAAGACCTGCCATTTGCTCGTATCATCTAGTTCTGGTAAACACTTAGAACAAAATTAAGGATTTGTTGAATTGGCTTTTCACACTTGGATCAGAATTGACTGATCATCCAGAGTTTCCAACTTGAGCTCAAATTGGTCTGTCTTATAGTTCAACCAATTTTACGTTCTCTGGTTCATGGACTCAGAATCACTGAATTAAAGATCTGTATGTGGCAGTGTTAACTCATTTGGTAAACACAATTGGCATGTTTGGTTCACTTTGGGATTGGAATGGAATGCAATTTTTATAATAGGATTGTAGGATTGGAATGAAATGCAATTTTTAGAGTAGGATTTTAGTTTTTACTTTGATTCACTAATAATTTAAATTTAAATTTATTTATCGATTTATATTGAATAACTTCAATTTCATGTATATTTTTAAGTATAATTATTAATTTAATCAATAAATTTTATTTAATTATTTAAAAAATAAACTTAGAATATGATTCTAAAATTTTGAATATCTATTTTCATTTTAATTTCGATTCCAATGTGAATCTAACAAGTTCTATGGGTATATTTGATAAAATGTAATATAACATAATAAGTTAATAGAAAATAGAAAATATTAATAATAACTTCATATTATAATTATTTAAAAAAAAAAAAGCTTCATATTATAATAATAATAATATCATGGTAAGTGTATATACGGCTTGGACAATAGACTCATATTCGATTCCTCCCTTCCCATGCTCAAAAATAAATAAATAAATAAATAAAATACTATCATATTAATTTGAAGTGCAAAAATAAAATAAAATTTAGAAGTTATTATATTATATATTAATTTAATTTTTAAATTTTGATAGGAATTATTTAGGTTTTTCAATTTTGTGAATTTAATAAACTAATAATAAAAAAAAATTAATAATTCAATTAATTAAATTTATAAAGTTAAAGATTTCAATCGAATTTTAAAGATTAAAATTGATAAATATAATATAATAAGTTTAAAGATTTATTTGGCTTGTTGGCCTTTTAATTAATATAAATTTTTTCTTACAATTATAATTTAGAATAGAATTCCAACTAAAATTTCAAAGTAATGTAGAATTGACAAAAAAAAAAAAAAACAAAAGAAGAAAAAAGGATATAATTATAAAAATGCACAAAGTTTAGGGTAAATTTATCCATTAAATCTTAAAGTTTACATGATTATATTCCTTATATTATTATTATTGCTTCAGTGAGATCAATTCACAATGGTGGCCTTCAATGTGTAAAGAATGGTAGTCACTTGTATCAGTTGTAGGCAACAACCATGCACAAGAGAAGAGTAAAACTCCCCCGAGCAATTGATGAGTGAGACTTGATTACAGAAGTTCGTAAAAATTTGATAAGAGATGCACAAGTTAAAATCTAAAGTTAAGCTGAAGGCATGTTACACTATTCTTAAAGATAATTTCATCTCTTCATAATGTAAAAGGACTGTAGTGACTATCTTTGAATTTGGCCAAAAAAAAAAAAAAAAAAAAAAGACTATCTTTGAAGAAACAACTAGTTTTTCTCAATTATTGTATATTAATCAATTGAGATAACAGCAACTACAAAAAACATTTAAATAAAGAATCAAGCAAAAGTACCAAGTAGAGTAGAAGGAAAGGGAAAGAACATAAACTATTTAAATTGTGGTTGTACATAGTGACATTTATAAGTTTAAAAGTATAGTTAATTGAGAGATATTTTGAAAAAAATATCTTACCACAATAAATTTTTTTATTGTAGGTCAGGAGTACCCTCGGCAGGCAATTTATTACCATAATTATTAAGATAATATAGTAATAGGATATTTACCGAATATGATAATAACATATAATAATGGATCAAATATGATAATATGAAGATTGTTATATGTTAATTAATAGTATTTCAAAAGACTTGTATTGTATCTTTGAATTTATAAGTTTAAAAGTATAGTTAATTAAGATATTTTTTGAAAAAAATATCTTACCACAATATCATATTCACGGAATATGATAATAACATAATAATGGGTCAAATAAGAAGATGGTATCAAGATTAGGTCATATTAACCAATTCAAGGTAATGTGAAATTAAAGGATACAAATCTTTTGAAAGGCTATTATATGTATATAACAATCTCTCACATATTTCTAAAGGTTAAAATATTAAAAGCAAAAAGATTTTCTTGGATTTAAATTTATGAGTATAAATGTTAGGGCTGAGTACGGTTTGGTCCAATTCGGAGATTTAAAAATCTCCGGAATTGGATTGAATTTCGGAAATTTTAATTTGTAGAGAACCGAAACCAGAATTAAAATAAAAAATCTCTGTATTTTATTGTTCCGAAAATTTCGGTACAATACAATTCGGAAATTGGATATTTTGGTTCCGGTCCAATCCAATTCAATACAATACGGAGATTCGGATATCTTGAAAAAAAAAAAAAAAACAAAAATATGCAATTTGATAATTTATATGAACAAAAACAATCAAAACTTAGAATTTATCAATGATTTTAAATTAGAAAAATATAATTACTGTAAAAATATATAAATATAATATAAATATAATTATATTAATATTTTACTTAATTCAAATAATTTTAATCTTGACTTATATACTACTTAAAGCTAACAAATAATTTGTTATAAGTTATAACCACTTTCTAACTTTTTATACAAACTATTAGCCTATTACAAATAATTTCTTATTGATAATGTATTACATAGATGTTAATTAATAAAAAAATACTTTTAAAGATTACAGTATTAAATACTAACAAAATTTTAATATAAAACTTTATTAGTATCACATAAATATAATTACAATTAAAATGACAATATTACTGGATTTACATATTAATACATTATATTTTCTTATTATTACTCATTAATTAATCATAGCATATATTAAATTTTTTTTTCTAAAACATATATGTAGTGAATTTAAAATGTTTAATTGTAATATATAGTTATATCTTAGTATTATTAAAACTTAATTTATATTATATTATTAATTTTTCATTAATACAAATTTAATGAAGCTAATATTTAAATAAATTATATAAATATCAATAGTTATATTAAATTGAATTGAGGTATATACATTTATAATTATA
>CATKHJ010181310.1:0-11757 GCA_949750685.1 Vernicia montana
TACTAATTTGAAAATGAAATTTTATAATTAATATAAATTAAATTTTACTTATACATTATTGAATTTCTTTAAATGTGTTGCTAATTCAATATCAATGTGTGTGTATGTATATATATATATATATATATATATATATATATATATAAACACACATTTTGATATTGAATTAACAACACATTTAAGGAAATTCAATGTGTGTGTATATATATATATATATATATATATATATATATAAACCCTTTAAATCGGTTCTAGTTTTGGTTTTTCGGTTCGGGATGATTCGGTACGGTTCTCGGTATGGATAATTACTAATTTCCAGAACCGTACAAAAAAAAATCAGGACGGTTCGGTTCGGAGAAAGTCAAACGGTCAACGGATATTTTTCAATTCTAAATATTATCGGTTCGAATTTTCGGTACGATTCGGTATCTCCGAGTCCCGTGCTCAGCCATAGGTTAAATAACAATATTACAGTGAATTAAATTGACGGGCAATTTTTCCCTAAAAAAAAAATACTTGAAGGGCAATTATGTTTTGTTTTGGGCGAAAGTCCTGCAGTCTGCTCATAGTAGTTGTGGCAAACCCTAACTTCACCTGAAACCCTCTTCCTCTCATTCTCCATCAATGGCATCATCGCCTAGTCGATTTTTGAAGCTAGTTACAGTGAAACCCCATTATCTTTCACAAACGCTACGTGGTTTCAGCTCCACGCGAGACCCATCAACTGGTTTCAATCCCAATTTCAATTCCAACCACCAAGAAAATGATGGAAGAGAATTCCAGAATCCTCCGCCTCACCCAATACCAAACAGACCCTTAAGAGGCGACAGAGGTGACAAACTCTTTCACCCTCCTCACTCTCCTACACGACCCAGAAATGTTAAGCAACAATCTGATGATGCTTTTCTTGAAAAATTCAAGCTCCGTCTTGACAGGAATAACGATAATGAAATCCCTCTACCCAACAATTCTCCTTCCTCTGATGCTGTTCCTACTAGTAAACAAAAAGAAGAAGAAGAAAACAAAAACATGGATTCGCCTCCTCCAGATGCCAATGACATCTTCAAGAAGATGAAGGAAACTGGGTTAATCCCTAATGCTGTAGCTATGCTTGATGGACTCTGCAAAGATGGCCTCGTTCAGGAAGCTATGAAACTGTTTGGATTAATGCGTGAGAAGGGTACTATTCCTGAAGTTGTTGTTTACACTGCTGTTATTGATGGGTATTGCAAGGCTCACAAGCTTGATGATGCTAAGAGAATTTTCAGGAAAATGATTGATAATGGCATCACTCCTAATGCTTTTAGTTACACTGTTTTGATTCAAGGGTTGTATAAATGTAACTTTCTTGATGATGCTATTGATTTCTCTTTCCAAATGTTAGAAGCTGGTCACTCTCCCAATGTCACTACTTTTGTGGGTTTGGTTGATGGGTTGTGTAGGGAAAAGGGTGTTGAACAAGCTCAGACTGTTATTGGGGCTTTGAGGCAGAAGGGTTTTTTTGTTAATGACAAAGCAATTAGAGAGTTCTTGGAAAAAAATGTACCACTTTCTTCTTCAGTTTGGGAAGCTATATTTGGCAAGAAACCTTCACTCAAACCTTTTTGAATCGCATTCTCTTGTTTATCTAGTGTTAAAACATTTTGTAAGTGTCTTATGTTCTGCCTTTACTCTGTTCTCTACAAATTTGTTTGAGATAGCATGAGAAAAACATTCATCTTCATCAATGCAAGTTCGCTTATTTCTCTCATATATTATTTACGTTGTGCTTTGTATGGATGCGAAAACTTTGCTATATCACGAGTTTTTATACCGATGATAATAATATGATGTTGGTATTTATTGTATCAATTCAATGTTAATTTGATTTACTAATTTCCACAGCAAGGAGTTGATCCAATAGCTTGTTGAAACTTTTTTCAAGAAGATGGTGGTGAAATAATTTATCTTTTAGCCTTCACTGGTTGCCTGTTTTTTTCTTTTCTCAATTTTTTTTCTGTATACAAATCTATGATTAATAGTAAACATTGAGAGTTTAATTGGATCACGAGCAACTATTGAGAATATGCAATAACAATGACAATATGTGGTCTGCCTTCAGCACTGTAAAGCATTGACATCTTTTTCATGAATGGGGAATATTGTTTTACATTGATGATAAAAGCTTAGTGATTCATTAATTTCTGCCTATTTTTTATGATGATATCATCTGTGCTATGTTCATTAATGTTGTTTTCTCCATATTTGAGTCATGTGAAAATGAAAATTTTGAATTTGTTGAATTTTTTTAAGTGGGAAAAGGGCATTGGAGGCCTTATTCTTTGAATTCATGCAGAGAACTGCATAAAAACACTAATTAACAGAGGATTTGAAGTTCTTCAAATCCAAAATAATTTTTTTGGTTCTGATCTTGGTTTAGAAATCTACACTGGAGTTACAGATTCATACAAAATGTTTCTAAGCAAGCTCAAAGAAAATTCCTGCACAATGTTCTTCTAGTTGAGTTATGTTCATAAATGGTGTTTTCTTCATATTTATGTTATGTGATGTGACAATGAAAATTTTGAAATATGTACATTCACTAGTATATGTGCGTGCTTGGGTTGTCAATGGTTGTAGTCCTCTATTGTATATAGTCATTGTCATCTCTTGTTGTAGCTCCGCGTCTTGTGAAATATAGGTTGCCAACCCAATAGGGCCAATACTTAGTTGACAGAAAGACTTATAAGACGGAATTTTAGTGAGAGTATTAGTTTCATGCTATTAACAATGAACTATTGATATCCTCACTAAATGTCACTCTTTTTAATGACCAGCTCATAATTTCCTAGGCTTGATAAGCCTATCCCGTCATTATTGGTGAGAAATTATAAGCAGGAGATTAACAATTTATTTTTATTTTCTGTCACTCTCGCACCTTACTCTTGCTCCTGTTCTCCCACTCTCAAATCCTCACCCCCAAGAATTCTCAACAGCCCAGGGCCAAATTACAGCAGTTCCATAATTGTCTCTGCTTTGTAAAGGATAAAGGGTGATGCAGATGAACCATAATTTTACAATTTGATCAAAAGCTGCAAATTGAGAAAATTAGAGCCGCAACTCCAACGACAGTTCACTTTCGTTGTTGATTGAAAACATCCATTAATTCAGGTGGCTATTACAACACAACCCAAGTTTGTCCTTCCGACAACCATGCTGACCAGGAACAACACTTCCAGGTTTGGTCTTTCCCTTTTCCTTTTCTCATTTGTTGTTCTTTCTCTTATTACTCTCTCCATCATCTTTCCACTAGTGTGATGAATTCCCGTGTTTAATTTGTGATTTGAAAACTTATATTCTATTTTCCTCAAATTAAAACTGTAGACCATTAAATTAGCTTTTTCAATGGTAAGCGTAGAGGAGAGTTTAAAATTGATATGATTTCCTCAACATGCATCTTTTATTCTTCTGGATTTAATCGATGCGTTTTGCTGGCGATAAGTTGATGTGTATCTGTTCTCAATCAACTATGGTTTAAATTGTATCCCTCTTTGTTTTTTCAAATTGAGGATCTAAAGTATGGGTCTTCCGGGTTAACAGCAGCAAAAGTGAACTAGAGCCATAGAGGACTTATGCAGCATTGGGTTTTCTTTTGGAATGATTGGTAAGAATTGTAAGTTCCTTACTTGACCTTTATGAGTTGAAAGTGAGTGATAACTAATAAATAAAAATTATTAATAATACTCTTACAACCCGTTTGGTTCCTGAGACTACTTAACTAAGCCATAATATTAGTAAATAGCACTATGTTTGGTACATATGATTTAGGTTGGGCTTAATAATACTAAAAACTTAGCTAACTCATGGGATCAATCTTATTTAAAACCTAGCCCCCCATATTTTTAGCAAGTCATTTTCAGTAGGATTACTAATCCCATGATTCATGAAATTTTAATCCCTAAAATAACCTTGATTATTTACTTTATTTCTCAAAAATAGCCTTAATTTTTTAATTTATTTCTCAATTGCCTAGCTTATATTGTTGTTTACCCTAGAAAAAAGAAAAACTCTCATTCTCAATGAGGAATCAACAAAGAAAAGAACAAACAATTGGCAAAGAAAAAGAAAATTGTCTTTTGAGGTAACTTTATTATTATTTTATCTAATTTAATTTTCTTATTAAGGATTTTTTTACCTAGGTTCGTTTGAAGTAGGTTATCATGGGTGGCTAATTGAATACAATCCATTTGGGTTATATTAGTTTCTATATGTATATAATTCACATGAAACATATATGCTTTTAATTATTCAATATATATGCTCACTTCTTTACTGATCCACCCATGGGAATTAATCAACTGATTGTTGGAGACTTGTTAAGTATAGGCTGTATTCGTAATATTGTTTTATAGTTGTCTTTATTTTTGGGCTTTGCCCCCCTCTCTCTTTCTCTCTCTTGATATATATATATACACCCATTTTTCCAGTTATAAGTATTGATATATTATAGTGCATGATCAAAATTTTAATTACATAATATTTGGTAATGCAGGTTATGGCTCGCCAAAGATTGGTGCAGACTAGATGAGAAGACTTTTTGAGAAGAAGAAGATATTAGGGAAACACAATTTATATATAGGGCAAATGGTGTTTAGGTAATTTGATTATTTTAATGATTTATCTCATTGGACAAGGTTTACAACAAGCAATTATGTGGCTTAACTAAGCCTAAGATTAAAACTAATCCTAAAAATTATGAATCCTTAAACTAAACGGGCTGTTACTGTGAAAGAATTATTATAGTGGATAAGGTCTGATAACTTCTTTTGTTGTGTCATGTTCAGAGGCTACTCCATAGTTGATGGCAGTTGAAGGATTAACAATCTTCCATGTCAAAACTTACTTGCAAGTTTTGATCTTCATTACTCATCCATGGATTTAACGTTTTCTGGTCTTGATCTTCACTATCTAGTTGTAACTTTATGCATTTCTGTTTACCGAAATATTGTATTCCTTGCTATATTTCGGAAACAATAGAAAGTATATTCCTTCATATATATTCTGTTGTTCTTAAATTAATCTCCTTTATATTCTTGTTTCTTGTTATTTTAAATGAAAACACTAAAGCCCCACCATAGCCAACCGCATTATATAATGGGATAGAGTTTGCTTCTGGTTTTGAATAGCATATTGCCATATTCAATTCACTCTTGATCTTAGGGTTTAGATTAGTTCTGGAGTGTGAATATCTAAAGCTGAAACAACCATTGCCAGAAAATAACTTCAGAATAAGCTGGCGTTCGTTTTTTAGTGAGCCAAGTTTATTGGGATTCAAGAACAGACTTTTGGATTTCATTCAAGGATTAAAATGAAATCCTAAACAGAGGCCTTTCAATATAAATTTTTTTATGTAAGCCTTAATGCTACTCTTTTTTTTTTTTTTCCTTGTCATATGTTTTTTTTTTTTAATTTGTTTCTTGTTTCTTTAATTTTCAGC
Source organism: Vernicia montana (assembly GCA_949750685.1). Classification (NCBI taxonomy): domain Eukaryota; kingdom Viridiplantae; phylum Streptophyta; class Magnoliopsida; order Malpighiales; family Euphorbiaceae; genus Vernicia; species Vernicia montana. The sequence goes on from CATKHJ010181310.1 coordinate 5,477, forward strand.
CTTAGCCGTAGTACTTATTAAAAAGCACCCTGTGGAAAATCCAATAACTCACACCAACTGTATGTTTTCTTCTCCTTACCCCTTTAATCCTTTTTTGTTGACATGAACTGATTATTCTTTTAGCATTTCAGATTGCATGTATTTCCAAGTTAAATCTGTTAGGTTTTAGTTACATATTTTTGTTGAAGAATCATGGCTAATTGCAAGAAATTACTTATTCTGATTACGCTTGGATTATCCTAGCCTTTGTTAATGGAACTATTTCTTTGGTATTGGGAGCCACCCACCAAGGTAACTGAGTTGAGATCATTCTTTGGGCTTGTGAATTACTATAGAAGATTTATCAAGGGATACTCTTGTATAGAAGCCCCTTTTAACTGATATGTTGAAGGAGTGCACACGGGAATGGTCTCCACGGTGTCGACAAGCCTTTGAGGAGTTGAAGAAGGCTATCATGGAGGAACTTGTGTTGCACTACCCAATTATTCAAAAGCATTTGAAGTGCACACTGATGCACTAGCCTCTTTGTAGATGGGTTGTCACCGTTTGAGTGGGTGAGAATGTAAGGGGTGCGCTAAATTGTAAGTGGCTATAATTTTGTATCTTTTCAGGGACTAAAATGTAATTGTTTTTATTTTATTGGTATTTAGAGTAGATCTCTTCCACGAACCTTGTAGTTTCTTCTCACACTGTTGAGTTTTCAATAGGATTTTGGGTTAGAGGGGACTGACTAAGGAGTTAAAGCCTTAGGCACTGTGGGTGTTGTTGGCTAACAATGGCTATATCAATTGGGCTGTTCCGACCAAGCTCAAGACAAGGCCAACCGCTACAGACAGTAGGCCTCACACCACCAAGATCGCCAAGCCCAATCTACCAGCAGCTAGCAAGCCCAAGGCAATATGGATAAGCCACCCATCCTCGTGATTGTTCAAGGCAGCAAGTACCTTGCCTCAAGCCACCTCACAACGACAGTACTTCACTTCGTCATCAGATGAGCTGGCTCAGCTTATAAAGAGAGCTTGCCTGGCACCTCCTTCCAAGGCTCCATATCAGCACCTCCAATCCTTAACACCTCCTAGAGACGAGATTTGGGTCATATCAGCACAAGATTCCATATCTGACAGTCGATTGCATAGGCACATCATCCCATTGTCTAACTGCAGTATGACGTGACCAAGACCCCTCAATCAAAAGCAGTCACATTGTCCACTCATTGAATCATCAAGGCAAGAAGGCAACTTAAATACAAGTTTCTCTTCCCTTTCTAAAGGAAGAGGCCAATAATTCAAAGTCAGAGGCATACACTCAAACTGGGAAAGTAGTGGTAATAATTCTCTAAATTCACTCAAATCCGATTGAAAGGGAAGAGAGGGTCTAGACCAAGATCTCCATTACGTCTACAATATATCGAAAAACTTACTTTTAGTTCTCAAGCCTTAACTCCATAAGATGCAGTCACTGATTTAAGCATTGGAGGGCTCATGCCAGGCCTCAGGTTTAGCCCTCTAATGCTTGTTTTCTCTCTTTCCTTTCTCATGCAGGTCACAGACCCAACGACAAAGTAAGCCATATTCTAGTTGCTTAGGTCCAACACCTTCAACTCTAAATCTCGGCAATGAGTGGCCTCATGGCTTGGAACCCACTAGGAAAAACCCCATCAATTTCCTAGCACAAGTGTGATTACAATCTATAAATATGGCGAAGTAAACCAATTTTTCTTGTGTGTACTTAATAAGAGATTTGAGACTTGTTTCAAGAGCTTGCAATGAAATATACACTTGAATTCATAACTCTTATGTTATGAGCTGTATATGACTTTAGGATATTGTTGAATTTTCCCGTATGATTAGTATTACTTGTAGATCTGGGAATTGTTGTATGATTAATAACCATGTTTTTATAGTTATATTTATGAATTGTTATATACAATTATATTTTTAGGGGCATTAGTATAAATTATTAGGGTAATTAGAGAATAATAGAAATAAGCATGCCTTTTGTTTTTGTCAGTTCAAATGTTTTCATATCCATACTTGTATAGTTTTATGTATAATATAGATATAGATATAAAAGGCCTCTGTATTGGTCTATATCTTCTTTAACAATTTTTGATGGTTTGGTTTGCTGGTATAATTTTTTGTACAGCATGGACTAGAGGTTGACAATATATATTAAATAGAGAAAAAGGGTTAATGTTAGTAGAGTTCATGCATGCAAAGGTATCCTTTTCAAATACATTTATTTAGTTTAGTTATGCTTATTTTATTTGAAGAAATTGTTAGTGAACATCCAATTTTTGGGGTTTTACAAAAGATTTTTAACAAAAAATGTCCTTTTCAATGTGTTGTCTACATCATTGATCGCTTCTCTCAATGACTGAAATTTCCTAGACGTTTTCTGGTTTGTCAATTTGATCATTATGTGATGATCTAATGTTAATTTTCCATGAAAATTCTGTATAAATAGATTTGAAAATTTGATCATTTTGTGATGGTCTAAATCTATGGATTGTTTAATTCCCCAATTCAAACATTGTGCTTTGCGCTTTTCATGTCAGATGACGATTTAAATGCATTTTTGTGCATTTTGCTACAATTTGAATGCTATTCTTGTCTCTAATCAAGTTGTTCTCGACAAAGTAGTGTTGCTTGAATCTTATATAGTCATGTAATTTTAAACTGCAACAGTATTAGATGTGTAGAATTATTCATAAATGATTTGCTAATTTGAATTTGATTCTTCTCTGCCTTGAAAGCTGAATTATTCTTTACAAGAGTCTCTAGCTTTTTGTGAAAATATTGTTCCTCGTTAATGTAACATAGGAAAAGAGGATTAGAATGTGGTCGGCTATTGTTTATTCAGAGATTACAGCAATTTTATGATTTGGTCGGTCTTAATTAAAATTTCTTCTTCTTCCACAAATTTTCCTTGATAGTTGAGTTAAAAGCTAAAGTCAAATCTTGAATTTGATGTGTAGCACATGCTTTTTAATTATATATACAATTTAAGGTAGCTTGTGTCTGGTGCATGGTAGGTTAAGCTAAACAAAAACATACTTGGCACCATTGGCGGTCGCAGGGCCCCCTAGCTAGTGTACCACATGCTTTTTAATTATATATATATATATACATAATTTTATTTATTTTTTGCCATTAGATAGATTCTCTTTATATTTACATTCATATAGTGGATAAAGACACAGATATTTACTATACCCAACAATAAATCAAAATTTTCACATCTCTTCGAGATAATAGATCCTGAAATTTTTTGGCTCCAGGTGTCCCTTGGAGTACTATATACATGCAATTTAAGGTAATTAGGTAGTGTTCAGCACATGATAATTTAGTTTTTAGAGAATTATTTGAAAGTTGAAAAATATACAAAACATGATAATTTAGTTTTTCAAAACAAGGTTTAAGTTCAGCTTTATATATATATATATATATATATATATATATATATATATATATATATATTATACACACAGTTAAAGCATTATTTTTTATAAATATCAAGGAAAAAAAAACAAATGCATATTATAATGTATATAATTAGTTTGACTCCTAAACAACCATGGCGTAAAATACATTCATGGTCGCTAAATTTTAAATTGTTTTGTAATGTGGTTACTAAACTTTAATTTATTATAATTTAATCATTAAATTTTAATTTTTTTCACGAATGGATCACTAAATTAATTCAGATGAAAAAATCACCGGAAAAGCTGATGTGACATTTCATGTCACTTGTAAATGCTGACTAAATTGGACACATCAGTTTGTCACGTTAGAGTATTAAAATTTGCATGCAAAGTCACTAAATTTTGTATTGTTTTCTACTTTGATCATTAACCTTTAATTTCTTACAATTTGATCACTAAATTTTAATTTTTTTTCACAGGAGGGTCACGAAGACAAATCTGACACATCCAAAAATAATGTCATTTTTCTGCCACAGTTTTGATTGTTCTTAGTATCATTCAACTCTCCGTATCTAGAGCTTCATTTCAATACCTATTTCATTGCTTGAGGTTAAACAGAGATGGAGATCGGAGAATGAGACCATTGAAGTTTTTGGCCGTTTTCTGGTAAAAAAGTGGAGAGTGAGGGCGAGTGACTCATGTTTTTGTATTTCTGACGTCAAGATGAGCTGATTGAAGTCAATCTCGGTGAGTTCTTCATCGAATTTGTCTTCATGACTCGTCTGTGAAAAAAAAAATTAAAATTTAGTGATCAAATTATAAGAAATTGAATGTTAGTGATCAAATTAAAAAACAATACAAAATTTAGTGACTTCAGCTTAGTTAGTATTTACAGGTAACATGGAATGCCACATCAGCTTTCGGTGAGTTTTTCATCTGAATTGGCTTAGTGATCTGTCAGTTAAAAAAAATTAAAATTTAATAATTAAATTATAAGAAATTAAAATTTAGTGACCACATTAAAAACAATTTAAAATTTAGTACTCTTAAATGCATTTTACTGAGTTATCATCTATGGTCCTTTAACTATTAGCTTACGCACATTATAGTCATTTGACTTCAAATTGTAACAGAAAAGTCATCAACTTTTGATTTTGTAACAATCTAGTCCTTTTATACCCTATTCTTTGTATATTTCTATTTATTACCCTAAATCTTTTCTTTTGTTATCAAAGAAATCCAAAACTCAGTTTCACTCACCCTTAGGCTCTGATACCATTCTTTGTGAGTCTGCTCTTTCTCTAAACTAGAGGCAGAATACAGAGAGCTGCTCCTAAGGATCTTTAGAGTGTGTTCTGGTATTTCTGATTTCCTTCAGTTTCTCATACTCGTTGAGATATCGAGAACTAGCAACAAACTCCAAAGGGCCTCTGTTCTTGAGGAAAAATTCCTCAAACTCACTCTGTCTGAGAGTCAACTCTTCTAAATTTTTAGAAAATTTTTCTAATGAATTATTTAAAGAGTCTAAGCGATCTATAACAGAATTTAATAATCCTATTATTGGATCCTTGCCTACACCGTGATCAAGGTGATGACAATCAGGATAAGAACAGTTGAGTTGATTACTGCTCATCCACTAATCGTGCTAAAGCACCAATCCGATCTAAAACAAGAAAATTATAAAACTCAAGTTCTTGAACAAAATAACTTTTAAGTTCTATTTCTTCTTGAGTTGGATTAATAAGTCTTTCGATCCTTGTTAAACAATTTCTTAGATGTTCAACCCTTTGTTTGTATTGAGCAAATATAGGATCCTACAGTCTAAGGCTAGCACTTAATTCTTCCCTTCTAGCTTGAGTTAAAGCTAAACCTTTAAGCCGATTTTGATTAGAGGTTCGACTGGAAGACATGAAAGTTTAAACATAAATTTAAAACATTCATAAGATATATACCTTGTAGACCGGGTCCACTAAGCTTCCGCAAATACTTCAGCTCTTCTTCAGGCTCGTCACCAGCAATACCTGGGAAGGTTGGAGGTTATGGCTGCCCTTCTCTTTCTTTAGTGGGACTTACAGAAACACTCCTATTTAACAGACCTTTTTGAAGAATAAGGTATATATGAGCTTTAAGTGTTCTTCAAATTAAGACTTTAAAAGAAAATAGAAATTCTGAATTTGTTCAGAAATATTTCTTCTTATAAAAACTATGAAGCTCTCTCAAAGCTCCTTTACATAATACAGAAGGAGATATAAATAGAGGATACATAAGCTGGTGTCTATCAAACTGTTTGCCAGCTCAAAAGTAAAAATAATTAAAGCATACAGTCACACCGACACTAATTAAAGCAACTAGACAGCTGGTGCCTCTGGTACTGTTTTCCAGTTGTGTACAATAATTCAACAGATAATAATAAAAGTTATCCTTATCTTTACAGCTAAGGAGATAAAGACTGCTTATCTTACATCAGATACGTTATTTTCTTTAGAGCCAAGACCTTTGACAGCTAGTGCTTCTTTGTCTGCCACTTCTTCAGAAAAATAATTCCTCAATTATCACGCTGAGGCTGACGTCATGGATGACGAAAATGTCATTCCATCTGTGAGTAGGTGACAGGGATGTCCATGTCTTCTTTCAATTCCTTGTAATCTCTCACCATATCCTCTGCAAGATGTTGTTCTCTGAATTCAGCTATCTTTTTCCAAACCTTCAAAGTTTTAGGTTGGAAATCCAGACTAGGATCTTGATCTACTAGTCTCAGAAATAATTTCTTGGCTTCTTCACATCCTTTTACCATGAATATTTCTCTGAAATACGAATATGGGGACCAGATAGTAACAAAAATTTTACCATCTCCAAG
>CATKHJ010181332.1:0-12370 GCA_949750685.1 Vernicia montana
TAGACAAGTACATATATATATATATAAGTTAGTGATATGCTAATTTCCTCTAATTAAGCCACTAATTAAGCTATCTATAGGGCCACTAATTAAGCCACTGATTATGCCTCTAATTTAGGCTATCTATAGCTGTAATAACAGTTGTAACTAACAGCTGTAACACATAAAATCACCATTACTGCTGCTGTACTCTTTACTGATGGTTATAAACAGTTGAGATATATATTTTAAAAAAAAAATTAAGTCTGCTGATTTTAACTGTCTACCCCCTACTCAAATTTATTTTTAGTTGTTAATGCTTGTTTGATTTGTGTATTCTAGTTACTTGGTTTCTGTTTAATATATTTTGTGTTGCATCTGCACTGCTCAATATATTGTCATATTGTGCACACTTTATAGATTTAGATTTATGCTGTATATGTATATATATATATATAGTCAATACATTGGTATACCACAAAAATTAGATAAAATATTTTGGTGATTTAATTATTTCCCTCTTGGGTTGCCATTCATGGTGAACAAATATTCATGGCAACTGATAATCAACATGATACTGGGGAGTAGGTTTCCTTGTAAATCTTTTGAATACGCTAAAGTGTTCTGCTTTATTTTTCTCATTAGCTTTTCCAGTTCAAGTGCTATGTTTTACTTTGTCTACCTTTATCTGGGTTTTTTTTTTTTTTTTTTTTTTTTTTTTTTTTTTAAATTCAGTTTTCTTGCAGATATATAAAGCCAAGAACCAAGTTGTGACCTTGAATTGGTAAAGTAATTACATTTTTTTTTTTTATTCATAATTTGTTTCTTTGCATCTGCAGGGGAAGTTGGAACCCATTATAGCCAAAAGGGCAGAACATTATTTCTCTGAGAATGCGCGGGTTATCAAAGGCATTACTCTTTCTATACGCCTTCTTATATGATATACCTCTTGGCAACTTATTATAACTTCTGTTTTACCCAGCACATTTATATCCGCTTTTTCTTGTGCATATCTGCTTATAGCTAGTTAATATTTCAGGACTTGAAGCTTGGGCTTCTGGCAACTTGGAAGAATTTGGAAAGCTCATATCAGCCTCTGGTTTAAGTTCTATTCAGAACTATGAATGTGGTATAAACTATTAACTATTTGGTTTTAGTTGTTGTCTGCTATATCCCAGCCCCACCACGTCCTCTGTCCAAATGGATATATATATACATATAATAGGACATTCTAGTTTGCAAAGTTCTCTGCTTTTTGAGGGTTAAGGGAGGGTTGTCTATTGTATGCAGCCTTTCCCTACATTTTTGCAGAGAGACAGTTTCTTGACTTGAATTTATGCCTCTTGGTAAAAAAAGGAGCATGTTTGTGTGGATAATAAATGCTAACTTTTAAGTTCTCTACTAGCATCATTCAAAGCAATGTTAGGGCTGCCTGTTTAGGCTGGAGTGTTTTAATGGATAGACTAATGTCAAGATTTTGGTACAAATATAGCCACAATGATCCTATTAAATTAATTTAGGTAGTCCTTGCTAATGTGATTGCATTCTTGATTAGTGATACTTTCTTAGGATTGACCTCTATATATGAAAATACTGCTATTTTATTGGATTTGGGAGGGCAGAAAACACTCACAAACACAGCACACACACCAAATACAGGTTCTGTGACTGAACCTTTCAGGGGCAGCCACATTTCATTCATTGCTTTAACACTTATATTATATAGTTGAGTATCTAGATAGCTTCAAGTACAAAAGAATGGTCTATAACCAGACCCATACCTCAGCCATAATTTACTTTACTCAATCTAACTGAAACGGTTTGTAATTCTTGAATCTATTATTAGGGTAGAGAATACATATATATACAGAGTTTAGAGTCTATATTAGGAAACTATACAAATTAAGAAATTCCTATAGTTAAGCCTCTAACTACATATTTACAGATTCTATTTCTATGACACTCCCCCTCAAGCTGGAGCATAATTATTAATCATGCCCAGCTTGTTACAAATATAATTGACCCGAGTCCCATTTAGAGCCTTTGTGAAAATATCTCCTAATTGTTCTCTAGTTTTCACATGTTCTGTTGAGATTAGATTCTGTTGTATCTTTTTACAAACAAAATGACAATCAATCTCAATATGCTTAGTACGTTCATAAAATACAAGATTAAAGGCAATATGAAGGGCAGCTTGGTTATCACACCACAACTTTGTTGGTATTGAGGCTATAAGACCAACTTCCATTAAGAGCTAATATATCCACATTATCTCACATACAAACTGTGCCATAACTCTATATTTTGATTCTGCACTGGATCGGGATGCAACATTTTACTTCTTACTTTTCCACGAGATCAAATCCTCCAACAAAAACATAGTAGCTAGTGGTGGATCTTCAGTCAATCTTGGACCTTGCCCAATCTACATCTGAGAAGCACTCAATGTATGTCCATGATTTCTATACAGTATCCCTAATCCAGGAGCTCCTTTTAAGTAACACAAGATTTGTTCTAAAGATGCCCAATGTTGAACTATTGGGGAAGACATGAATTGACTAACAATATTAACAGAGTATGCGATATTACTGTAAGATAATTCAATTTTCCAACCAATCTTCTATGCTTCTCAGGATCTTCAAATAAGTCCCCATCTATTGTAAGCTGCAAATTAGGGAACATTAGAACACTACGTGGCTTAGCCCCTAAATTTCCAGTCTTAGTTAATAAATCCAGCACATATTTCCTCTGAGATAGGAAAATCCCTTTCTTGTTTTTTGTCATCTCAATTCCCAAGAAATATTTCAACACTCCTAAATCTTTCGTGTGAAACTGACTGTGAAGAAAAATCTTCAAAGATGACAATATCATCCACATACACAATGAGGAGAATAATACCAGATGCAGATTGCTTATAGAAAATTGAGTGGTCAGATTTGCTCTTTTGCATCCCAAACTGCTCCACTGTTTGACTAAATTTTCCAAACAACAAGGACTTCCGAAGATGACACACTTCCCCATAGTCCCCCTGAGCAACAAACTTCTTCCTGAAAATCACCATGTAAGAAAGCATTTTTAATGTCCAGCTAATGTAACGGCCAATCATGAGTGGCTGCCATAGAAATGAACAAGCGAACAGAGGTTAATTTAGGAACAGGAGAGAAAGTGTCAAAATAATCCACACCATAAGTCTGGGCATAGCCTTTAGCTACAAGGCGAGCTTTAAGTCTAGCAACGGAGCCATCAGAATTGAATTTGACTGCAAACACCCATTTACATCCAACAACCTTCTTTCCTGCAGGTAAATCCATTAAATTCCAAGTACCATTAGCATCTAAAGCATTCATCTCCTCTATTATAGCATCACACCAGCGAGGATGAGACAGGGCATCATGAACAGTTTTGGGAATAATCACAAAATCAATAGATGCAACAAACAAACAAGAGGAAGAAGCAGTAGTTGATTGAGATGTGACATGATAAACCAATAAATCATCATCCTCCCCCTTTCTAAAAGAAGTAGAAGAAGCAGAAAAGAAAGGAATATGTTCTTGAAAGTTAACATTGGCTGACACGAGATACTTATGAAGACTAGGATAATAGCATCGATACCCTTTTTGTAGACGAGAGTAACCCAGAAAAACACATTTTAAAAATTTGGGGTCTAATTTAGTCACCTGGAGACGAACATCATGAGCAAAACACGTACTACCAAATATCCGAGGTTCAATAGGGAACAATGGTTTAGTAGGAAAAATGGCACTATAGGGAGTCTCACCATGGAGAACAATACTTGGCTTTTCTAACTTATGAGAAAGCCTTACTTTTCTACTTAACTCCACTAACTTGCTTGCTCGAACAACAAGCTTACAACATAAAACAAAATCAAAGTTTCCCTCCAAAATTCAAACTAACTAGAGAGAATCTAAGTGAATTCTCAATTTTAAAATATTTGTATTTGTTACCTTTTGTAACCTTTTTTTTTTCAACTTTTTATTTTCTTGATGTCATTGATCAATTTGGTTTTTAAAGCTAACTCAGTTAAAACTGATTCCATTTACAATTCATGCTCTGAAGCTGTGTTCTAAGACCACTTGGTTTATCAATTGCCTAATACTATTGTCATTAAATTTCCCAAGCTTAATTTAAATTTTTACCCATATTTTTTGTATACATTTTTTTGAAAAATATGCATGTCCCAAGTTCTTCAATATTTTATTATGTATATATATTTCATACATTTCTTTAAATACAAAGAATGTACTTGACCCTCAAATTCTCTTGACTTTTATATGTTATGCTATTTCATATATATTCTTAGAATTATAATTATAACAGCACAAATTTGAAAGTTGTTCATATTGCCTCACAATTTTAAATTTTCTTTTTCTTCATTGTTATTTTTCTAGTTCCATCTCTGGCTTGAAGATTTCCTTTTGATGCTCATTCAAGTTTTGGAATGACATTTTGGGAGGAATCCACTTTATATATAATATATGTTTTTGTTTCATGATCTTTTCAACTGCTTTAGTAATATGGTATTTAATAAGACTTCTATTAAACGAACTGTTTTATTTTGTAATCTATTATCTAAGCCATACATGTTCAATTGCAAATTGATTGGATATTTACATCGGTCTTTAAAATGTAGTTTTTTACTTAATATAATTATGAACAAAATAGTTGCAATGTTGATGGAATTCTTAACAATATCAAATTGACTTGAAATTTGATGTGCATGGCCCCCACTTCATGACTAGATATGAAATTGTAGGAGTTTTGAGATTTTTGTTTAGATGCTCTCTAGTTACTTTGTATTTTTGTGGGAAATTTGTATTTTGATTAGTGTTAGTCTGTTATTGAAGCTTGCTGTAATGGTAGGACTGCTAGTGGGTTTAGGTGAGAGGAATGGTTGAGTTTGAGTATTAGAATTGTCCAAGTATGGCTTAGATGTGGACATAAAGCCAAGTATTGTCTTGATGTGAAAGTTAGGCATGGTTGGTGGACACTTTGTACATAGATCACATGTAACTAAGAGTTATATAAGCACTAAAGTGAGCAATGATATGCTGTCCCTGAGAGATTCAGTTACAAAACCTATTTTGTGTATTAGTTGTGTGTGCTGTGAGTGTTTGTGAGAGCTCTCTGCCCTCCAAAATCCAATAGAAATCCATTGTGTTTGTTTGATGGAACTTGAACTATATGAACCCTGAAAAAAAAAAAATGAAGTGGAAGGTAATAATTTATGTAACTTGCGCATATGCTAGTGTAACCCTTAGCAGGTTTTTGGATGGGTTAGGATTTTGTTTAGAGAAATCTTCGACAGGTGATAATTCCCATCAAGTTTAATTGTTTTGATGGGTCATGCTAGAGTTGTTTCCAAGTCATACCCTTAATTGCCATTGGCCTTTGACTAATGTTTTACTGTGTTTTATGGTGATTATTCAGGTTGTGAGCCATTGATACAACTATACAAGATCCTTCTGAGGGCTCCTGGCGTATTTGGGGCACGGTTTAGCGGTGCTGGATTTAGAGGATGTTGTATTGCATTTGTAGATGCTGATTTAGCAGCACAGGCTGCTTCTTTTGTTAGGGAAGAGTATCTCAAAGCTCAACCTGAATTGGCTACTCAAATCAACCCAAACTCAGCTGTAATGATATGTGAAGGAGATGACTCTGCCCGTTTAATCTGATCAAAGATAGTCAATTGCTCAGCCATTTTTTACATTATTTTCCTCTTCAAGGCTTCTGTGTGCAAGTTGATTGTAACCAATTCGTTAACATCAACAGACAAGTACAAATCATTTGATTATCTATTGACTTTTTATTTGAAGGACTTTTTATTTTTAACAATATTTCATTTATGAAATCTTTACTTGAAAAGTTGTATTTTCAACCTATATTGTTTTTGCATTTATGTTGCTATTATTATTACTTGCTTCTGTTAATCATATGCATAGAAAGATCAATTGTTGCTCCAAGGATGCAATGCAAAGAAGAGTCAGCTGCTTAATTACAGAGGGCTAAGCCAATTCCTTTTTTTTTTTTTTATAGAAAATAAGCCTATTCCTAATTTGATATCTCCCATGGAAGTTTTCTTGGCGAACAACAACCATAACAAATTATGATCCGACCTGCAAACCTGATATGAACCTGTCCACTTGAACTCAACTATCTGAATTAGTATGAAACCCAAAACTACTCTAATTCATTGAGGATCAACTTTATTGACTGACTCACATCTAAACCGTTCAACTGGATTAGCAAAATGACCCATTTGACTAAAAATCAATTAGTGAAAATAAAAAATAACAAGTTTTAATTTGTTTATTTTTGTATAAAAAAAAGTATTTTCATATAAAAAAAATAACTCCTTTCTCTAAATGGGATTTGAAACCACAAATTTTTTTTTTAATTAGATAGAATCTCTTTATATTTAAAGTAGTACACTGTAGTGTCCAAGGACATTTGCTTATACAAAGTCAAGTTTACAAGATAAACCAACAAAAAAATCATGTCACTTTCGGGAGTCGAATTAGAACCATTGTGCTAAGCCGCTAGGGTGTGGACGAATCCACGAAACCACAATCTCTTAAAAAATTATTATACATTTTACTAAATTAACATATTATATATATGATAATTCTTTTAATTAACCATTAAATGAATTGAAAATAAATATATAAAATATTGGTTAATTGATAATCATAGAAGTCTATATGGCTAAAGGGTCAATTTGGCTCTCGTGAATTTGAAAAAAGTCCGATTAGATTCAAAATTAACTATGTAGCCCAAATTATTACACGAACTTTCATTTTTAGCCAAATAAAGCCTAATAGCACTCCACCTAAGGCGCGTCCCATTCAGAAGAAAGTTTTTTTTTTTTTTTTTTCTTTTGCCAAATCCATTCAGTAGAAAGTTGAAGAAAGTAATATTATAATCAATTAATGTTTAAAAAATAATTTATGCCTCTCTCAGCTACAATGATTAACCCGAAAATTAGATGGTTTCCCACCATTAATGTGCCCTAACACCAATTTTTTCTGATATTGGAATCCATTATCAGAAAGATAGCAAAAATAGTGATATAGGTATAGGGTTTAATTTATAATTTTATAATGTTTAGAAGGAAGTTGCGATTCAACATCTTGACCGAAATTGATCCCGGCAAACCATAGAGATTTTATTACCCTTTAGAGAAAATGATATCAGAAGTCACTAAGCTTTGATGTCATTTCTAATAAGATCACTTAATTTTTTTTTTTTACCAAATCACTAAAATTTAATTAGATGTAGATTAATCATTAATCATTAATATTATTTTCGATTGAATCATATACACATAATTCTGCTAAGTTACCCACATGATCTGATGATGTGGTGGCCATGTCACATTACTCATCTCAGTCAGAAAAATACATTACCACTCACTATTTTATTTTTTTTTATTTTCACTGTTCACATATTTCTCTCCATTCAAACTCTCTCTCTCCTAACCGATTGGGAATTTTCCCAGAGGATTGTTTTCTAGGATTGAGCTAAGATTTGTTTTGTTTTGTTTTTTTTGAGAAAAAAAAATTAGAGACTTCTGGGTTTAGGAGACAGAGAGCTTGAGGGTGTTAATGTCGGTTCAAAAATTGACTAGGCCTATTTTACCTATTCGGCCATAAGAGAGCAGATTGTTGTAAATCCTAAAATACAGAGCTCAATTCATGTTATTATTCTACTAATTATGAATCTGAATCATAATAGGATTTGTATTCAAGTGTGAGTATGATTTTACCTTTGTAAAAACCCTTGTAAATAGCCTTGTAAAATCATTGTAAACTCATCATTCATCAAATATATAACCTAAATTTTGCTCTTAGGTTAGCAAGGATCCACTCATGGAAAGGCATAGTAAAAACATTTATCCATTTCAAACTCGGAATAAAAATTGAACCATATACTTGCTGCTTGACCGCAATTCCTTATAATATGGTCCAAGTTTTTAATTTCATTATGACTGTAATATTCCGAATATTCATGTATTAACTTTTATGTGATGATATGAATGATTTTCAAGTGTTATATCATGTATATTGATGAGTTGGATTCATAAGAGTTGAGAATTTAACTTAAAGGTTCAAAATGCATAAAGAAAGGTTGCAGAGCGTAAGTTGCGAGCGCAACAAGGAAGTAGCGATCTCGACAAGCATATCGTGACCACGATAGCGGGCGTGACGATGACCGCGAACTCTTTTGATTTTGAAAGAAGTATGAACAGTAACGTAAATAGTATCACATTGCGACCGCAACGTGATATTTCGACCTCAAATGGAGAATCGCGACCGCGACTGCAACTCGCGTCGGAGACATAATCGGGAGAACAACCTTATAAAAGGAATTAAGGCCCTAAAACTCATTCCACCCAATTTTTCTAAACTTCTTAACCCAAATTCTCTCAATTTCCTCTCAATCCACTCATTCTAAACTCAAAGAAGATTAATTATTGCATGATTAAGAGGATCTAGGGTTAAGGAATCCACTTCCTCTCTTCATTAACCAAGCATTTAAGTGGAGGTAAGTTAGAGTTTATGCATTTTCTTCATTTCCCTTTCAATTCCTTCCATTAGGCTTAAGGTTAGGGTGAGATTAAGTTAATCTAATATCATTAGTATTGTTATATGAGTCAAGTTGATAGATTATTGAATTATTATTATTATTTATTTAGATTTTCTATAGATTCTCATAGAGACCCAATAGGAGAAGGTGATTGTGGAGATGCTCATTACTTTTGCTTATTGTGAAGACTGATATCAAGTTATTTTGGGAATTACATTGTTAAAGTGAGTGATTATTATACTATTATGGTTGTGTTTGAACCCTAAGGCATAAATGCTTAATTCTTTCATGACCACCAATTGTTTTATTGATAATTGATATTTGAATATCCCATTTTATTATATACATGAACCCAAATGATAATTCTTCTTGATTTGAAACCATGATTATTGATCTATTGATAATCTATGTTATTGTTACCATTGTACACCTTTATATGATTATTGAATCAAAAGCAAAAATCCCTTATTCTGATGTGGGATAAAACATCAGGTATTGTGCACAGTGTACTCCGGTGGATAGAGAAAAATATCCATGTCCTAGCTAGGGAGGGCTTGTCGTCCTAGCTGTGAGATCTGATCAATCTTACGTAGAGATGAAGGTATGCTCTGATAAGATGAGCCTTTAATTCGATATTGATTTTATGAGTAAGTTCTATGCCTCAGTTCTTGGTAATGCCTTTTGAGCATAATACTATTATATGAAGAACGTTAAGACATAGCTACTTAATACTCTTATTGTACTGATATGTTTCTGCTGAATATGATATGTTATTGTTATTGACCTCAATCGATTGATGTTATTGAAACGATTGGTTATTGATTTGGAACCATTTGATTATTGATATTGAACCTATTATTTATTATTATTAAATCCAATCGTTTGTTATTATTGAACCGATTGGTTATTGATATTGATTGATAAACCATGATCTGTTATTATAAACCAACCTTGAATCACCAAGCTTCACAGGTTATGGTAGTATAATTTTTACTCACTGCTTTATCTCATTAGTGGTTCCATTTTTCCAAGTGAACTATAGTTTATCGGTTAAGTTCCTGAGGCGTTCTTCTTCTCCAATTCTCGAAAACTCAAGTAATTAATGTAAAGCTCAATTTCTCATTATTTATTTTTTATAGATGATGATTCAAACTTAGATGCTTCATGGTACATGTATTAATGGTATTCTTTTGGGCCTTTAAAGCATTAAGCTATTGTAAAATGACATTATATTGGAACTATAAATATTATTGATGGATATGGATTAACATAGTTGTCTGGTTCAGATATTGAGAAATTGTATATGATTGGATAGTATAATATTGTTAGATGATTGATTGGTAAGGTTCCTACGGGTTTTCGGTACTTTAAGCCTACCCATGCCCTAGGATCATTGCGGCTCAAAAGTCGGGTCGTGACATGCATTTAGTTCAAGCACATCTATTTGACTATTTGTTAGAAAATTAATTACTCATTTATTTGTTCCAAAAAAAGTCACACTTACTGAAAATCTATTCTTATTTAGTGTCTGATTAGAAATTATTTTTCAAATAATAACTCTTCAATGAGTACATTTAGAAATATATATATATTTTTTGCCAAGCAAAAGAAATTAGCAAGTCATAGCAAAGAAGCAACAAAAATAAAAATAAAAAATAAGGAAAGAATAAATCAATCAATAAATAAAAAGAAAAAATAAATCAATAATAGAATAAAATCAAAAAAGCCAACACAAAGCAAAAACAAACGGCCAGCAATGGTAAAATGGCAGAATAAGAAACTTACTTTGTAAAACAAAGAAGCGAGGAAGGACAAATGTGCAAGGGAGCACAGTAGCTTTCCTAAGGTAGACTAATAGAAAGGGAAAAACAAATAATAATAATAATAATAATAATAATAATAATAATAATAATAATAATAATAATGATAATGATAATAATAATAATAATAATAATAATAATAATAATAATAATAATAATGATGATGATGATGATGATGATGATGATGATAAAAAAAAAATAAAAGAAACTGTGGACATCAGGTTAGTGCAGGTAGAAAACAAACTTTTTAAAAAGAACAAAACAAAACTGATATTTTCTAATAGAGAAGAGAGAGAGAGAGAGAAAGAACCCTATGAAAATATCAGAACGGCGCAAAGGGTGGACAGGAGATAAGGGCGGCGCACAACAACAACAATATGTTTTAGGGTTTTTGGAGGTGAGTAATGGTCCGTGTACAATGACCAAAATGGCCACACTTAAACAAGATCACCTAATTACCCTAACAAAATGACGTAGTTTTAAAGGGGACAGAGGAGCGAGATAAAGATAACAAAATCAATTAATCTGACTCAAAAAGACAAAAAAAACATCCTCAAGAAAACGACGTCATTTTCCTGAGGGTGCTGGGGCAAGCCAGGACAAATAAGTAAATCACAACTAAGGAAAAGACACAATTAGCCTTGCCAAGCCGCTTGAAAAGACCTAATTACCCTCCAAATCAATTTCAATTTTACTGTTCTTTTGCTGAATGATTTTAATGTATATATACACTTGAAAAAAAAATTGATATAATTTGACTTGTGCTATCCAGATAAATTTAAGTCTACTAAATTGGTGTCACAACCCATCTTCAGAGTCGCGACGATCCTAGGGTATGGGATAACTTAAGGTATCCGAAGACTCGTAGAACCCATGAACTTAAACATTCAATTAAAATTTTGACAGCATGATAGCTCAACATAGAACATATCCATAATTCATAACTTGCCCAAGATTACAACCTGCATACAAATATACACTTCCAATACCCAACCTCATATCCTTACTTCATTCAAGCATATCATAGAATCTCTCATGTTCAATTCCGTAATCCTAACACATATTTATACTAGGAAAACTAACATTTTGTATATACATACATAAACATGATTTTTTGAACATACTAAATTCATATATACATTTTTCACATAAAAGCAAGTTTAATACTTTATACTTTCTATATAAAACCTATATACCATTGGAGCTTCTAGAGTGGAGCATTTTCAAAATATAAACTTTACATTTTCTTGTGATTCCTCGACTATCACTTCTTCATTGAGGAACCACTCTTATACTAAACCTGAAAAAATTTAGGGGAGAGGGGTGAGTATAAAAACTCAGTGAATAAATAATATATATTATGTATATAAAAATGTAATTATGAATTAGTAATTTTTTTTTTACTTATATATTAAAATTTCAATTATAAAAACTAGTATGATGACATGAACAAAACTATAAGTGTAAATGTAATGACATTTAAAAAAAAAAAAAACTTGTTTATTTGAAGCAAGATAGTAGAAATGATATATAGTAATCATGGCCTTTTTCACATAGTGATAGAAATCAACTTATAACTTGTAACTTGAACTTGTACTTGCACTTGTATCATGAAACGTAAGACTAATCAGGTACTTGCGCCCTAGGGCACTTGGTTCCCCTAGGTGGAATTTTGACAAATTTAGCCCTATCAAGTGAGCTACTATGTGCACATAGCCTAATGGAACTCCTATCAATCAGAGGATTTCTGTCGCATTGTTTACATTTTCATCTTGTAATTGTAATACCCCGAACATTCATGTAATGATTGCTAATTGATAATGCGAATGGGTTATAAATGTTATTGAATGTGTATTGAGGATGATTGAAAGGATCGAGCAAGTTAAAAGAGGAGTAGTGGATGCTACTGCCTGATTCAGACATCAGAATGAACAGTCACGTGAACAGTAGATTTGGTCTTCAGTCTT
>CATKHJ010181544.1:0-10362 GCA_949750685.1 Vernicia montana
AAAAACCAATTTTTTAAATTAGTTTCCGCCACTTTTTTTTGTGAAGTTTTATTTTTTTTTAAATTGCTTAAAATTTTTTTTTTTATTTAGTTTCCGCCACTTTTTTTATGAAGTTTATTTTTTTTTAAATTGCTTAAAAAACCAATTTTTTAGATTAGTTTCCGCCACTTTTTTTTGTGAAGTTTTATTTTATTTTTTTTAAATTGCTTAAAAAAAAACCAATTTTTTAAATTAGTTTTCGCGAATTTTTTAATAAATTCCGCCACTTTTTTAACAATTCCGCCACTTTTTATTTTTATTGGAATTATTGCATAAGTCAAAGTTTCAATATTTCTTCCAATTCCGCCAAATTTTTTTTTGATATTTTGACTTTTCAATCCAGATTCACCCTATATCGGGAATTATTTTCAACATCACCTAAATTTGGAAATTTAATTTACAATCGCACTATTTTGGTAAATTGCCCCAGTATGATTTGTATACCCACAGATTTGACAAGGTCCTTTATTTTTACGACTCCCACTTTGCTGTCGATGACTATTGTTATTGAAAGCATTTTGGGCTTGTGAATATGGTGCAGGTTGATTGGGTTGTCGAGTACCAACATGAGCAACATTAGCAAGAGGTGATTCTTGCATACTACGAAGCAAAATTTCATGGGCAACCAACTGGCCATGAAGTTCCTGACAAGAAACTGGTGTGGGGCGCTGATTCAAGGCAATAATTAGGCCATGATAATCACTACTGATATTACGATAGATAATCGCATTGAACTCGGCATTAGAGAGAGGACGACCTGCAGCTGAGAGTTTATCAACCAAACACTTAGCTTTTTGCAAATGCTGAGAAATAGACAGATCATTTTTCTTCAATTCTTGAAGTTCAATGTGGAGTTGTAATTGTCGGTTCTGAGATACAGAGCCAAAGGCACTTTCTAGTGCCTGCCAGGCAGCAAAAGAAGTAGTCATACCAATGACATAGGAAAACACTTCCTCGGATAGGGAAGAAAGGATCTAGGAAAGTAGAAGTTGGTCCTTTTGAAACCATTCAGTATAGGCTAGATTAGGCACCAAATTTTCAGAATTATTTGGGGAGGGAATGGAAAATGGTGGTGCTGAGATTGTTCCATTAATATAACCTGATAGTTTGTGATAGTTAAGGAGAGGAAGAAACTGAGTCTTCCATGTCAGATAATTTCGGGCGGTAAGCTTTATAGAAATAGTATGGCTAGTGGATGGAACGATAGAAGGAAAAGGGGTTATGGTGGTGGGAATCAATTGACTTGTCATGTTACCGATAAAGAAAAGAAAGAGAAATAATAATAATAATAATAATAATAATAATAATAAAAAGAAGAAACTATTTGTTAAAGAGGAAGCTCTGATACCATGAATGGAATGAAGAATAAATGTATTTTGTATTGTATCTATTCAACAATTACAGATAAGGTATTTATATTTTACAACTGTATAAGAAAGGCTAAGTATTAGCTAACAACTTAGAGATAAGTGATAACTCAAAGTAACAGCTAAGTACAACAACTAATAACAAAAACATTGTTATCTTATCATTAAGAAATGTCAGACAAAAAAATAGAAGTAACTAGAGATGGCACTTCATCCTAATTGTTTCACCTACATCTAAAGAGTGGTAGTAAGTTAAAGCATCAACTACCTTATTAGCAAGTCTAGGAACAAATTTAAAAGAACAAACATGGCATTGGAAGCAAGCTGTTGGACATCTTGAACAAGCACCTCTTGGTAAGGATCTTGGCAAGCACCTCCATTTAGAGCGTTAATATTTGGTATGCAATCACTCTCCACCTCCACTCTAGCATTTTTAGCCATTTCCCACCCATAACGCAAAGCGAGAATTTCTGCTAACAAAATTGAGCAGCCACATTTTATTGTCTTCGTAGCCGCTATGATAACCATCCCATTACAGCGCGAATTATCATAGCCAACCCAATCAGACCTTCTCTAAGCATAGCTGCATCTGTATTCATGTTAAGAAAATTTGGAGGGGGAGGAGACCAACCTGCAACTTCGTGAGATACATTAACAGCAGAAGACAGATCCTGTGCATCATGATACTGCAATAGTAGAGAGGTTGCTTTGGAGATAATAAGGTCATCAGGAAGATCCTTTTGCTGGAAGATCTTTAAATTTCATGCAGACCAAATACTCCGTAGCACCATTGCGACCTTCTCCACTACTTCTATAGATGGACCCACCATTAAGGAAGAGAAAAAATCTGCAAAGTTGCCGCTATTCTGAAACAATATTGCCGGGATCATATTGCTTAAAGCCCAAACTGACATACTTTTCATGCAGGGAAAGAATAAATGTTCCATTGTTTCCATGTCACAATCACACCAAACACAAGAAGTATCCAATTCTATCCCTCTTTGTTGAAAATTGCATCTGGTTGGGAGAGAGTTATGCATGCACCTCCATAGGAAGTGTCGAATTTTCAGTGGGATATTCAGCTTCCACAATCGATTCCAAGGGATCGAACTCATGCTAACAGCAACTTCTGCAACGTTAAACCTGCTCTGGAATGCACAGTAGTAGGAGTGTCAAAATGACCTATATACCTATTTGCCCACTAATACCCACCCATTTAAATAAGGGTATGGGTGATAAATAGGTACGTAATTAACATTATAAATGGGTCAATAATGTGTCTAGCCCAACTATTCTCTCAATATATGAGTGTAAAAGGATTGGGTACGAGACTACGGGTACCCATCCCAATCCATTAATAATTTTTTAAATAGCTAACCTATTTTTTTTCAAAAGAAAGTCCAGTCCATTCTTTATTATTATTATTTATAATTATATTTTATTTTACAAAAAAAAAAAAAAGAACCAGAGCTTATCTCAATGTGTCTTATTCTTCTTTTTTATTAAAAAAAAAAAATTCTACTTTTTGTAAGCATTTCAATCTTTCTTTTTCACTTTCTTGAATCTTCTTGTTTTCTTTCATTATCAATAATGATAATAATTCACTTAATCATGTTAGCACTTAAAACCCAAATGGGATTTAGGTAGAAATTGCTGATTACCAAACAACTGTCTCGCACAACCAATATTCGACAAAAACCTCGAGTACGCATCAACAAGAGCAGTTTGAACAACTAGGTAGTAACTAAAGTCTAATTTAGTGATATGGGCATGCACAAATTTAGTATTTTGACCCGATTTGAGAACATGAAGGAAGATAAAATGGTTAGGTTTAGGCTTTTTTGTTTGGAATTTAATGTTTAAAATTAGCATTTGGATTCTAAACTATTGTTTTTTTTTTTGCAACTTTTATTGTTATCTTTCCACGAAATCTATGGAAGAACATACTGAAGAGGTTGATGAAAGTACTTCTATTTCCAAACGTAGTAGGAAATACACTTCTCAAGTATGGGACCATTTTAAGAAGCTACCTAAGGGGTAGATTGGAAACAATGGACAAAATGTAAATAATTTTCACAACTATATTTGATTAATTAAGGTTATGGAACTACAAATTTATTGTGCCATCTTGGTAATTGTTTTAAGAAGGAAATGCAAATAAGTGAGTTTTTACATTCTACTGTGAATCAAAGGGTTTATAGGGAGAAGGTTGCAATTTCTATAATTAAGCATAATTTTTTTTATATGTGGAGCATGAGGGGGTAAGGGATGTCCACAATTATTTGAATTCAAATGTAAAAATAATTTTTAGGAACATGGCTAAGGCCGACGTGTTAAAAATGAATAAAAAAAAGTTTTGCATCTATTAGGTTCTACTTCTAGTAGGATTTTTTTGACATCGAATTTATGGTCACCTATCACTATAGATCATTACATGACTGTCATTGCACATTTTGTTGATCAAAATTTAGAGTTGTAAAAGAGAATGTTGTGTTTTGCTTATGTGCCACCTCCATATTGTGGTGTAATGTTGGCAGAGAAATTGTTTAGTTTGTTGAAAGAATGGGGAATTGAGAAAAAGATATTCACAATTACTTTGGATAAGGCATCCTATTATCACATGATGGTGGGTATTTTAAAATAACATGATTTTCTGAGAAAATTTTTACCATGTAATGGTAGTTTTTTGCATGTGCGTTGTGGAGCTCACATACTTAATTTGATTGTGCAAGGTGTAAAAATTTTGCTCAAATTTATGTGGATAAAATTAGAGAAAGTGTATAGTATCTTAGGGCCACAAATGTAAAAAAGGTGAAATTTGCAGAGTGCATTTTGCAATGTTCTTTACGTTGTAGGCAAGTGAGACAAGATGTTCTAATTAGATGAAATTCAATATATTTAATGATTGAGAGTGCTCTTCTTTTTCAACATGCATTTCATCATTTGGCTTTAATTGATACAAAGTTTAACATTTGTCCTACAATTAAGGAGTGGAATCAAGCCGAGTGGACTTTTAAAACCTTTTTATGAAATATCCACCCTTTTTTTCTGGAACTAAGTATTCTACTGCAAACTTGTATTTTTATGGGGTGTGAAAGATTGAGTTGTGGTTGATGGAGGAACAAGGAAGTGATGTGGATGTGATTTGTAAAATGGCTAAAAGAATGAAGAAAAAATTTGATAAGTATTGGCACTCTTATAGTGAGATTTTGTCCATAGCGATTATTTTGGATCCTCGCTACAAATTGGATTTTTTAGAGTATTATTTCAATAAAATAGATAATGCCAAATCAAAAGATCGTGTGCTTCACATTCGTAACAAGTTGTACTATTTATTTGATAAGTATATGATCTCACATGTTAAGGATATACGTTTCACCATGTTAGGAAAGAAAGTTGTTACTTTTATTAGTGGTGATGATGTTGATGCCTTTAATAACTTGGAGAGTGTGAAAGTGAAATCAGAACTGGATTTGCATTTGGAAAAACCTAGGCTTGATAGGAAGCAATTTGTAGATTTGAAAGATAACTATGTCAGGTATCCATAACTTTCACTATTGGCTCGTGGCATTCTTAGCATTCTTATAATTATTGTCACTTCAAAATATGCTTTTAGTATTGGAGGATGAATTCTCAATAAATATAGGAGTTCTCTTCTAGCACAAAATACAGAGGTGTTGTTATGTGCTTGAGATTGGTTATATGGTGTACCTTCGTTTAGAAGAGGATTTAGAGGAATAATCTCTGATTGAAGATTTTGAAGACTTATGTCTTTCTATATCCAATTCATTTTCAATAGATGAAACCTAGGTATGTGAGTGCTAACTGCTAAATGACTCTTAGATTTTGTTCTTGGGGTAGCTACTGGACTTGAGGTGATGAGCTGCAGAATACTGTTAATAATGTCAGTGATCAGTTTTGGTGTTCTTGTGGCTTCTTATGGAGAGATCAATATCAGTTGTATTGGAGTTACGTATTATATGGGTGGAGTTGTTGGTGAAGCGTTAAGACTTATATTTATGGAAATTCTAGTGAAAAGAAAATGTCTGAAATTAAATCCTATTTCTATGATGTACTATGTTAGTCCTTTCAGGTATGTATTCAAAAAATTGTTTTGAATATTATAAAATAAATTATTTTTATATAATAAATGGATAAATGGGTGGGTTAGGGTAGGTATGGGTTAAATGTGTATGAGTACCCATATAATAGTTAAATGGGTGGTAAATGGGTGACATACCACCCAACCCAACCCATCCCACCCTAACCCATCCATTTGCCACCCCCTACTGACAGTAGTAACTAGTTTTAACTGAATATTTCTTGTTTTTGGAAAATCTCCAGGAAACCTGGTATAAGATTGGTGATCTGCTGAGCTGTATAACCAATATATCTTCAGGTTGTGAAAAAAGATTCTGCAGCAAGTCCTCATTCAATGAGCAAGTTTTTGGATCAATGAGAACACTAACTGTTTCATTAACATAAAAAAACAGAATTAGTGGATGAAATCAAACCTTTATTATGCTGTTGCAGCCAACGATCGCCCCATATCTTTGCTTCATTCCCACTTCCAATTCGCCAACCAATCCCTCTGCCTAGCAAATCTCTGGCCTTCATAAAAGTTCTCCATATGTAGCTAGGATGAAAACCTGTCTTTTCTTGTAATACAGATGAATGGGGAAAATATCTTGCTTTCAAAATACAAGTAGCAAGTGAATTGTGATTCTGACACATTGTTTGAAAAGCATTGCATAGTTGAAACTCAACATGTCTCGGAAACCAAGGCCCCTTTCTTTCTTAGCTGCTATTAACTTCGACCATGACACCCAGTGTAGTTTCCATTCATTTTGTTTTTGGCCCCACCAAAATCGTGCTACCATCTGCTCCATCTCTTCAATGATCAAAGTAGGTAGAAGAAAGCAACTCATCACATAAGTTGGAATTGCTTGAATCACCGCCTTAATTAGAACTTCTTTCAACTTACTCCACACTCGGTCTTAAATGGATAAAAAAACTTGCTTCTTTGATCTCCCTATAACTGATGGAAGCCTTAGATACTTAGAGTGACTATCAACTGCTTTGACTGCAATCCTCTTTTGGATTAATGTTTTCAACTAGTGAGGCACATTACGACTAGTCGATAGCTCTAATTTATCTAGGTTAATGTTCTGACCTGATGTAGCTTCATATTCCTGCAAAATAAGAAAAATATGATATGCTTTCCTAGACTGTAGCCCAGCCAAAGATCATATTATCATCCACAAAGAACAAGTGTGAAATTGGTGGGTATGCCTTGCAATCTGAATCCTATGAAGTTCATTTCTCTTTTCGACAGCCTAGAAAAGTGATGAAAGGCCCTCTGTAACCAATAAAAACATATAAGGAGATAATGGGTCCCATTGCCTTAAACCTCGGCTAGGAGAAAAGGATGGACTAGGGCACCCATTGATTAGTAACAAATATGAAACTGTAGACACACATTTCATAATTAGATTCACCCAGGATTCAGTAAAGCCTAATTTTAGCATAATGGTCTCAAGATAAGACCATTCCACACGATTATAAGCTTTACTCATGTCCAGTTTTAAAGCAACGTGTCTTTTCATCCCTTTTGTTCTTTTTTTCATAGCACGAAAGATCACAAAGGCTATTATGGAATTGTCAGTAATAAGACGGCCAGGAACAAAAACACTTTGTGAGTGGGGCAACATAGATTTTAACCTATTAGTAATAGTTTTGGTAACTAATTTGAAAATGACATTGCAAAGGCTATTGGTCTAAAATCTTTAGTGTTTTCGGGGTAACAAAAGTATGGTTAAGGGGTGAAAGATCAGCAGAATTATTAAGAACATGTAACACAATGCTAATCACATCATGTCCTACTATATGCCAATATTTTTTTTATAAAAGAAAGTAGACATACCATCTAGGCCTGGGGCCTTTGTAGGGTGCATCTGCGTATAGCTTCAAGAATCTCCCCTTCCAAAATAGGCTTCACAAGGTGTTCATTCATTTGCTCAGTTACTTTTGGTTCAACCATTATGAGAATTCTTTCAGGATTAGTTGGTTTTGACTGGAGTAAAATTTTGAAATAGGCTGTCATTATACCAATAATTTCCTCCTCCGATTCACACCAAGATCCATCCTCTTTTTAAAGTTTTTTCAATGGTATTTCTCCGCAATCTATTGTTGTCTTTTTGATGGAAAAAACCAGTGTTCTTATCTCCTTCCCTCAACCAATTGACCTGAGAACGTTGCATCCACATAATTTCTTCTTTCTCAATGAGCTCACTTGCCTCTTTATCCAATATGTGCATCTCCTCAATCATTACACTAGTTTTTTATAATTTCTACAGAGATTCAAGGCATTTTCAAATTGCCTTAAGTTGAGCCATTACATT
This sequence comes from Vernicia montana, assembly GCA_949750685.1. Lineage (NCBI taxonomy): Eukaryota > Viridiplantae > Streptophyta > Magnoliopsida > Malpighiales > Euphorbiaceae > Vernicia > Vernicia montana. The sequence continues at coordinate 7,808 of CATKHJ010181544.1, forward strand.
GCCAAATGTGCTTTGTTCCCAACTACACAAATAAGTACCACAAGCCTCTATTTTATGCTGAATTCCCGAAAGCCCTGTTGTCATATTCCATCCCAATTGGATTGTACTTTCACAATCCTTATGCTATGACTACATCTTCTCAAAACGGTACAAATGTGATCTCTTGTGAGCTTCAGAATTAAGATTAGCTTGCTTGCCAACCAATAATGGGAAATGATCATATCGTTGTCTTGGAAGGTGCGTCACTACTGTATTAGGAAATAACTCCTGCCATTGAGAGTTAGCACAACATCTATCTAACCGTTCTTCGATATAGTATGTGTTTGATTATATTTTATACATATTGAAAGTTATTAAGTATTTAGTGTAGATAATAAGAAATAAAGGTAAAATTGTAACAAAAATAATTAATGTTGTTAAGCATATTAAGTGATTAATATAGAAATGAACTTCTTAACCTTAATAGTTAGCTTTTAAGGTTGGTTCTTCCAAATCTCTATTAAAAACTCTATATGGTATCATAGTTTAATCGATCATTGTACCATCCTATTATATCATAATTCAGACTGAGTTCAATTTTCTTTCTTGCTTCAGTATGGGTTATCCTTGGATTTCAAATTTGTTCTTCTTCTGGTATGAGTTTCTCTTAGATTCTCTCTTTTCCCAATTCATATCATAAATTTGCAAGTATCAACTGCCTTAATAAAAAATTGTCTTAGTTCAGTTGCCACTTGAGGGGGCTGTTAAAAATATAATATGGAAAAAAATCTTATATTAATTAAATACAAGAATATTAGGTGATTAATATAGAAATGAATTCTCTAACCTTAATAGCTAGTTTTTAAGGTTGATTCTCCCAAATTTTATTAAAATTCAATAAATATCTTATCGATTTTTTAAAGCCACAGAAAAATTGAAATGGAAATAAATATTCATAAGTTTATTTCGTTTATGTGTTCGTGATGACTAGATTTTTTTTTGATAAATAAAGTCATTTTATTAATATGCGAATCTGGGAAAAACTTATCTAAGAGGGCCTTATATACCCATTCAATAGACCACCCAATACGCTCAACCTAACCCTCAAAGATAAGTGAAATCGTGATAGCTAGATTTGGTATCTATTAATTATTTTTTTTTAATATTAGGAGGTCCAACGAGCCGAAATAATATTGTAGGCTAGGGTTGAGTATGGTTCGGTCCAATCCAGAGATTTGAAAATCTCCAGAATTGAATCGAACTTCGAAGATTTGGTTTTGCAGAGAACCCGAACCAAAACTAAAAATCTCCGTAATGTATTGTCCCAAAAATTTTGGGACAATACAATTCGAAAATTGAATATTTTGGTTCCGGTCCAATCCAATCCAAATCAATACGAAGATTTGGAGAAAAATTATTCACTATATTTCAATATTACACAATCCACTTAACAAGATCATATAATACTAATTCCAAGTGCTATATCTCAAATTAAAACATAATATAATTCGCAAGTTAATTTTTCTAGTTAAAGTAAAAAAGAGTCTAATTTTGATTTAGCAAAGTACAACTAAAAGAATTCATATAATAAGTAAAATAAATATAACATTTTAGCAATATTTGCTCAAAAAAGACTAGGGAAACTTTATGAAGTAATAGTCCTTATATGTAGCACAACCAACTCCTTGAGACCCATTGGAGTGGACCTCAAATGTGTGATTTTCATCCTACAAGCCCTCATATAAAACCTTCCTAGAATTGCAATCAGATGCAAAGCCATCATCTAGCTGCATGCATTATATATTTCAAATGAGTAATTGAATTTTCCAACACAAAAAATATAAATAAGGAGAAAAAAAATTAACCTCTAGTACTAAACAAATAGGAAATCTTCAAGAGAGAGAAAGGCCAACTTATAATAGAATCTAGAACTCAAGAATAAGGCATTAAAATTAGCATGACAGATATGAATTTCTTTAGAAAATAAAGGAAAATTGAACAAATAAAAATAAACTACTAGCATTTCACTAATAAAATCTAGAACTCACTCCTATCAAGAAAACATTACACCTAGGGTCAAAATTGTATCACATCTCAAAATAAAAAGCAAAAATTGCTAAAATTTTATTAATTGAAATTGCTGAAATTTCAATCAATGACTCTAAATTACACTTTCAAGGGTCACAATTGCATCACACAACTCAAAATAAAAAGCATAAATTGCTGAAAAAAATGAGACAACAATAAAGAAGCATCATTTTTTAAAAAATGCAATACCATATCTTAAAATGTGGGATCAGCAAATCAACATTCTACTTTGCTCCTAGGCAATATATTTTTCACAACTTTAGGATCTTGAGTAATCTCTGGAAAAAAAAATGCAATTTGTTAATTTATATGAATAAAAAATAAAAAGAAAACAATAATACAAATTGCAAAATTTAAGCAAAATCACTACCTGACTCAAATTTATCAAGATCTTCAATTATTTCTTCAAATTGGATAGCTTTCTTTTTATTCCTCAACCAATCTTGGCAGCAAATAAGTACCTCGGTTGTAGTAGGAGTTAAAGAACT
>CATKHJ010181569.1:0-10348 GCA_949750685.1 Vernicia montana
CTCTAATTCATCCTCTAAGATCATCTAATAATTCACACAATATTCAGATTATTCACTTCTCTTTCTTTAATCCCTTTATTCCTTCTATCCACTCCTCTTCCAATTAATTCCTCTTAATTAAATCTCCATATCACTTGCATCTAATCATTCACAATCACTCATAACTCATGCACTCTAAGGATACATGTAACTCATAGGGTTGGGGTATTACAATATCTTTTCTATCCATGAATTGATTCAATGGATAACATATCAATAACCATTACATTTCCATTATTGGTCATATTAAAAAAACCAAAACAATTTAGGCACAATTGGCCAAATTCCATAAAGAATAATTTTCTTAATTTGTCTCAATAATCAATGAACAAATAATGCTTGCCAAAAAAATTGCAATGCATTTCAAAAAAGAATTGATTGAGCATAAAAGCTCATATTCAAGGCACAAAAGCATATAATACTATTTGTACTTACCTCAAAACTCCTTAGCTCCTAATAGAAATAAACGCCGACTAAAAATGAGACTCCTCAGTATCTCGGATAATACCCTTTCCTTTCGGTTCTAAAACACATTACACAAATCGAATATTAATTTCTATCCCTTTAACCTTATTACCATATCTTATTTTTCCCTTCCTCAATCATAAACAAATATCACACATATTCACATTACATAATTAATCATTAAATCAAACATTTTATATATATATGTCAATTAATCAAATTAAGGAATTTAATTCATTTTCCTTTTCAATTCCTTAATTAAATTTCATTTCCCACACATGAATCAAAGCAAATATATTTTCTATTAATTCATGATATTAATTTATATCTTAAAAATCAAAATCCCTAAATACCAATTCCATCAATTTGGGAAAAATCATTTCTATTCACCCAAATTCCAAATTGATTTTGAAATCATTAAATTATGTCATATACAAACTTAATTAACCAATCAATTTTAATTAATGCAAGCTAAATCCAAAATCTCCAATTTACTCCATAAACCCTGAAATTTGGGGAAAAATATCAATTTCATAATCAAACTTTAAATTTAATATAGATTCATCAAATTAACATTCCAATAACTCATATTCATCATTCAATTGAAATCAAATCACTTTGATTCTCACAAATCCCTTTGATTCTCACAAATCCCTATTTTTCCATAATAGGGTGATTTTGAAAAAATCTAAAATTTCACTTTCAAATCTTAAATTAATCCTTGAATCATGAATTAACATAATATTAATCATATAGCATCAATCAAACATAAAAAAATATTCATCAAATCATATACTTCTCTTATAACATCAATTATGCCTCCAAAAATTCAAATTTTGTATAAAATCACCATAATTCAATTTAACACTTCCAATCCACTTTTCTATACCCCAAATGATCTTAGATATCATTAAAATTAATTTAAAATAATTTCCCCCCATATATCTTGGATAGGCCGAACTATATAGGGAAAATTTTACCAAATGAGTTTCATGCCTTTCATGCATATTTTCACATGTTAATCCTTCAATTCCAACCTTTAATTTGTATATTCCATCAAAAGATATATAAAATAGATCCCCCTTGATATTCCTTAATTTAACCAAACCATAGAAATGAAAGGAAAATGAAATGACTTCAATCAAACACTAAATCCATACCAATAACTATGAAAGAAATCATTAAGCACTAACTCTTTATCTTAGGAAATTTCTAGTTTGCTATCCTTTGAAACAAGAACAAGTTTAGAGGTTTGGTATTTGAGAGAATTTTGTCTTCCTTTTTATTTGGGTGGGACGGCACAAAATGAAGGGAAATGGTAAAAATTTTGCTTATATATCATTTACATGAATGGTGGAGATTTTTAGCTTTAATAATCAAATGGTTATGATTGAATCAAGATAAATGGTCATGATTTAATTAAAACCAATGGCCATGATGTTCCTTAGGTGTTTTGGTGACTATGTATAAGTGATAATGGTAAATAAAACAAATGAATGAACTTAGTCTTCATTGTAGAGAAAGAAGAAGGCAATTGGTGCAAGTAGTTGACTTTAGTCAACTTTGATGTTTTCTAAGACATAACTTTTGCAAATTCCAATTTCTCCACCATCTAACTCCTAATTATCCTTTCTTAACCTAAACAACAATTAAATCCTACTAATAGAAACATCAATGGGCCGGCAATGCATAGGTTTTGGGCTTTGAAATCCTAAAGGCCCATTTTCAAGCCCGACCGAACAACTTCCGATTCGTAAAATTTTCCGTAACTTTCTTTCCTTCCTTTTTCATTAGCATAATATTTCTCAATTTCCCATATCATCATATACCCTTTAACAATTGATACATTACTCCTTTAAATTTAATTAAATACATACAAATACATACAAATAATAAAATACTCAATCCGTGCATTTAACATACATTACATACAAAGTTTCATTATGTTCCCATTATCATTTCATAACTCTAATAGGCTATGGAAATCTCAGGTATTACACATAATTTGGTTTCTTTAATTCTAACCACAGAAGGTCAATTCTCAAGCTTTATTAACAACTATAACTCTTAGCCATTAACAAAAATACCCAAACTTGATTCTAGGGTTTACACATATTAAGATTTCTACAAATCTAACTCATTTCTTACATTTAATTCCATAAACATCATCCATTAAACTCATAACTTACTATTAAACTCTAATTAAACAAGACCCATAAAGAAAATTGAAGGATTGAACACTTACCCAAAATATCTCCATCAAACCCAAATCCAAATCTTCAAGAATCCATAGAGAAATTCACCTTAGATCTTGTATATCCTTTGATATATTGAGTATAAATAACTAATCTTAGTCATGGAGGAACATATATGGAGTTTGAGAGGGTTTGGGGTCGGTTGGGGTCGAGAAAATAAAGATAGAATCAAGTTTTTGCTTAAAATCCCGATCTGCCTCGCTATTTATAGACCTAGACGAGTCATGGGTGTGAATTTAAATGTCACAATCGTGAATTTGAATGTCACGATCTTGAATTTGAGTTTCACGATCGTGACTTTGAGGCAGTAGCCAATTCGAGGTTACTCCTTAAAGTTCGCCCCTACCTTTTTTCACTTATTTTGCGATAACTTTGGCTACGCTTATCCAAATAACTTGATTCTTTTTTTATAATTAAACTAGACACATAAACCTACAAAATATCAAAATTTTAGCTCAAAATATGCACTACACAATTTATAGTGAATTTCCAAATATTGTCCTGAAATTGTGCAAGCTCATCCGGAACAGTCCCACAATCTTCGCTATAACTCATAACGTATACATCCTATTGAAAAATTGATTTACCATCATTTATTTTACATATAAATGAAAATTTTAATGTTTACACCTTGTCTAATTCAGCCTCTAAAGTCATCAAAGTAAATGCATAATCTCATACTTCCTACCAAAATAGCAATCTGAGTCAGTCCTAATCCAAAAACAATATCTCCTTACACGCCTCATATTTTGAAAAACTGATTTATAGGGATTTATATGAGATATAACTCTACAAGTTTCATGTTTTGAACTTTTCTTAATTCTCCCTTTAAGTTCACGAAAACGTAGGTACAAGCTTCTGACCCGATAACATGATTACATGAATTCTGAACTTAACTCTTTCAATTTAAATTCCTTTCATAATTATAATCAATTATACTCACTCTTTCATTGCAACACTTGGTCTTCATCTAGTTTAAATGTAAAAAATTCATACACAAATTTATGGCTTGGTACTCAACATATAATACTCATCCATACTCTTTACTTACAAGGTCTCAGAGTATCGTGGATGTAATATCCTTGATTCAATTAATTCTTATGAATTAACAATAATATCATTGGAAGGAAATTTGAATGATTATTGATATAATGAGATAAATAGGAGCTTTAACAAGACCCGATAAAATACACTTAAAATTTTTATTATGTTCTGTGATATTATAATACATACGAGCTCATAAAAATGTTAGGAACATGATTAATGAAATAATGTTAATGAACCGTATCGATATTAGTTACAACAATGTACAGTGTAAAAGAAGGGTAAAACGGTCATTTCGCAAAAACTATCGAAATGGCGAGTTAAATGTATATGCACATGCAAAACAAGTGGAAGGTCCAATTATGTATTAACATGGCCGGCCAAATGTAGGTGTTGGAAGGGAAATTATTGTTTGAATTGGTAAGAACAAAATGGTAAAATTAAATAAATGAAAATGGACCCCACAAGTCAATTAGTCAAAATTACTACATAAATAAGGAAAATACATGGAAATTTTCTATCATCCAACATTTGTTCATATTTATTCACATATAAATAAATTTTATCAAATTAAAATTGGGTGAAAAATGCTAGCAATTGGATCAATCTTAATAAATCTACACCATCCATTGAAGTTATCTTAAATACCATTAACCATTCCATATTTATCACATGTCAAGAAAAAGAACACACTACTTCTTTTGTTATAAGAGATGGCCGGCCCTTTATGGAGGCTTCATCAAGCAAACAAACTTTAAGGTAACTTCAAATCTTGCCTTCCAAATTTTATTTTGAGCATGGATAATTAGAGTTTTATGTCAAAGTTTAAAGAAATTCTTCTTCTTCTTTCCTTTCCATCGTTCGGCCTATATTAGGATTATTGGAGGAAAATTAATTCTTTTGTTTTATGATATTTATGGGTGTATTATGAAGTGAATTGAAATAATTCATGAATTTATTGACTTTAAATTGCAAGATGGAGCTTAATTTGGTTATTGAATTTGAATTGGGAAACCTAGGTTTTGAATTGAGCAGAATCTTGAAAAACCCATACTGTCAGTTTAGAGACTGAATTTGGGGAAGTGTAAAACATTAAAGTTGTATTTTTTTGCCTTAATTAGAGGTCCATAAAAGGTTTTATAAAATTCTTGATGAGTAATGAGATATGCCTCTTGAAAGGGAACTGACCCGGATTTGGAGATTTTTGAGTAAACTTAGAATTTTTGAACCTATAGAGGGTTTTATAAACATAATTTGGACATAGTAAAAAACATAAAGGTTATAGGTAAATGTCTCAAGTGTTAACTTGTAAAAGGAATTTAAAATATTTACTGTGTACAAAGAGAAATCCCACTTGAACTAAAACTGGCACTATTTAGAGATTGAATGGGCAATCTGAAATGGAGTAGCCCAAAATATGAATTTAGAGACTGAATTAAGTTAAGTATAAAACTTAAAAAATGATAATTGATATGTTTTTAAGCTATTTTTTAAAGAAAATTTAAATTGGATATGTGTATTGTGAGATATAACCTAATAAAAGTGATAAGGTATGGAAACCCTTGTAATCTAACACCATTGATAGACTTGAGAATATATCTCATGAATTGAGAATGATAGAGACAGAATTAGAAGAAACTTAAAACTAGTTAAATTATCATTGATATATTTAGAATTAATCCACAAAGTATTTGATAAAATTTCAATTATAGTATGAGAAATAGAGCTTGCTCTGCAATTGACTTTGTAATTGAATTCAACTTATAAACTGAATTAGAACCTCTGATTTGAGGACTTTAAAGATGGAACTGGATTAAACTTAAAACATAAAAAATGTTTTTTAATGTCTCTAGTATCTCCCAATAAAAGTAAATTATATTTGAAAGTATGAATTTTGAGTTATACTCAAGATAGTGTGGCAGGGTCAGTTTGCCCTATAACAAAAATAAAATTGAATTGAAATGGTCACCAAGTTTTTTATGAACTGAATAATAATTTCAATTTTTTAATGTTATAAATTTGTATCTATAGTTTGAAATAAAAAATAATAATCAACTCATTTGGATTAGTAAATCTTGAGAAGTGACAGAAATAAGGTGACAATGTCTAGTGACATAACTAGACAAAGTTAACAAATTTAAATTAATTAATTATCTATATATGAAAACAATGAATAAATGATTACTGAGAATAACGAATGGTGAATTGAATATAATTATTGAATATGAATTTAATGTGAAAGTGTATTTAATTGTTATAAAGCAAATCACTGGAATCAAAAGTTCTCATTTGGCCATTCGGCCAGTATATGAGAATTGAATAGAAATGTATTGCAAATTGTATAAATGCATATGTATATGCTGCTGAATATGTTGACTTGCATTGATATTAGATAAGAGTATTAGAGTTACAATTATATGGTCAAATCGATAAAGTAATTAATAATCTTTGGTTAAATGGTATAAAGGATATGGTTCCATGTAGAACCTAAAGAAGGAAGATAATCTAGAGATTAGGAGTATCACTGCCAAGTGTACTAAGAACTTGTATTATGAGCTAAGTAAGTCAAGATGAATACTTCGAAAACCTTACATTCCTTTAATGAAACAATTGTTTAAATTATTTCTTTTTAATGAGGCCTTTGGCCTATCTATTGTTATTTAATTATTTTTCTTTGAGGCCTCGGCCTAATTATGGGTATATGAATCCCTTTATTGAGGCCTTAGGTCTACTTTCTATTATCTTCTACACATCAACACTTTCACTATAATGACTCCGTTCTTGATCTAATGTTCCTCCTTTGACTATCTGTGAACCCTCAATTTTGCACCCTTAAGATGCTATTGTAACTTGACACCTGCTAAATTTCGTACGCTAAGCAGAGCCGGTACAGCTGTCCTACTAGCCGGTTAGCGGGCAGGGGTCAAAGGGGCAGCGCCCCCTTGAAAAAATAGATTTTCATGCATAATATTACAAGGAGACTGACACTTTTTCGACCCCGATTGGACTTTCTGTACAAGACAGCACCTTTCCTAAACTGACCAAATTTTCTCCATAACTGACTGCCAATATGTCCGATAATTAATTTTGGATCTGCCGCCACTGACCGGTAATTTTTTAGACTTCAAAATATCTCGAAAACTGACCCGAAATCCTAGAAACTGACCCAAACCCCCCCCCCCCCCGAAAAACTCAAAAAATTGAATCGAAAGCGAAAAGGGTCGAAACCCGAGACGGCTGGCGGACTTCTGCAAACCGCCGCGGGCCGTCTACACGCATCTACCAGGCGGTCTTGCAGACACCGCAAGACTCTCTAGAGGATCCGCCAGACGTCTGGCAGCGGTCGCCAGATGTCTGGCGGACGTACGTTCTAACACGCTTCAGAACCGTGCTGACAATCCTCTAGATGACCTGGCGCGTCGGCCAGCGTCTCTCGCGGACGCATTTACCCTTTTTCCACTTTTTAGGCCCTTTTTGGTCTTTTCCACCCCCCATCTGCTCCTATAAATACCCCTCTCCTCACCATTTCAAAACACACCTGAAACATTTTGTCGATCGGCTATCCATTTGTTTCTTCTCTCTCTCTCTCTCTCTAAGCATTTTCCACACTCATTTTGAGTAATCTTAATTAATTAATTAAAAATCAATTTTAATTAATTAATTAATTTTCTTTAAATTAAGTCCTCACTCAATTTGATTAATTAATCCTTTTAATTAATTAAAATTGGATAATTAAGTAATTAAAAAGGCATTTTTTTAAAAAATTATTCTTGTTTTACGAAACGGATCTCCGATCTGGTAAAACCACTCTCCCACCGCATAAACCCACAAAGAAGGTATAATCTCTTACCCTCACTCAAACCCCAAACCAAACCAAACCAATCAAATCTAACCGATTTTTAAACCCCTCCCACCTTATAGTGGAACGAATTTTGATCTCCATTCAATGGGGTACGTAGGCAAGCTTGGAATCTAAATCCAAGTTTCAAATCCAAAACCAAATCAATCCCTTTCCCCCTTTTATTTTTCATATAAATGTCCATTTATGCTTTCCATGTAAATTGTAATTAATGTTATTTAGTTAATTATTTTTGGAGTAAAAGAGTAATTCTGTGATTTTCCTAGTACCCATAAGGGCTAGAGGAAATACTCTCCTTTACTTATGGATGTTTAAATACTTGCTCTTTATTTTCTCCATATGTCTCATAATTATGCCATGCTTATGCATTATAAATTGTCATTAATATTTGTCATTCATGAAATCAATTTTCAAAAGTCAAATTAAATTTAAGAGCCAAATCAAGATTATTTAAAACCAAAAACCTAATCCCCGAGCTCAACTTGATTCGAGAACTAATGACTTTTATTCTTGGGTAAATTAATCAAAGATTAATAAATTGGAGTCAAATTGGGTTTTTCCTTAATTTTTTCATTTAAATAAATTAGGGTGGCGACTCCCGAACCTTTTCAAAAATCAAATCAATTTTTCGAGGTGATAGCCACTTCCAATCATGAGCACCGAAACTCATACCTAACCTACCTTAAAAATCGCTCCGCCTTTCTTTAAGGCATTTATTTTTTCCCGAACAAGGGGAGGGGCATTTGGGCGAGGACTCACAGTTGGCGACTCCACTGGGGACCAGTTTCCACTCTTTTTCAATAAAAGGAAAGCAAATCAGAGGATTACTATTTGGTTGAAATTTTTTTCAAAATAATCTCCATTTGGCATTTAAATTTATTTCGACTTTCATGCATCACTGTGCATAATAAAGGCTTTTTGCCTAATCCTAGATTTAGGAAAACTTTTAGATGGTGAGTAACATTGCTCGACAACTCTCTTTGAGTATGTTGGGAGATAGTGAAAGCATTCCACCCCGCGACGAATCCCTGATTATTTCGGTGGTGTAATGAGCAATACGTACTGTTGGACCCACGCGAGTCTCTTTGACTCACATGTGGTTAGGTATATCGATGCTCTAGTGGGACGGGGGCCCTTAAACCTAACCACCCTTCACCTTTATGCATGTAATTGCCTTAGCCTGTGACCTTATGTTCTATGGACCATAATAATCAACACCTTATGCATGTAAACCATGAAATCCTTTTTGACATGCATCACGACATAACCATGAATACAAGCCTCGAGTCTAGGACATACCTTGAACCAAGTCAAGAATCAACAATCATCCGAACCTCAAACACTTCTGGCCTGTTACCTCCCTCAAGCCCAAAGCTATTTGGCACCTTGTCTCTTTTAAGCCCAAGACATTTGGCCCACCATCACCTTCAGCCCAAAACCTTTGACACCATCATCTTTAAGCCCAAAACCTTTGGCACCATCATCTTTAAGCCCAAAACCTTTTGGCCTCCAATCCAAAAAACTGATCCTCAAAACCCAATACCTTTGGCCCAATAAGCACCCTTTATCTAAACACCTTAAGCCCAAGACATTTGGCCCACCATCACCTTGAACCCAAAAATTTTTGGCACCTCACCTCTTTTAAGCCCAAAAAATTTGACCCTGTGAATCCTCAATTTTGCACCCTTAAGATGCTGCTGCAACTTGACACCTACTAAATTTCATGCATAATATTACAAGGAGACTGAAAATTTTCTTACCCCGACCGAACTTTCTGTACCAGACAGCACCTTTCCAAAACTGACTTAATTTTCCTCTAAACTGATTGCAAAATTGTTCGATAATTAATTTCGGATCTAACGCCACCAACCGGTAATTTTTCAAACCTCATAATACCCCAAAAACTGATCCAAAACCTTCGAAAACTGACCCGAAAGCCCCAAAAATCGAACTGGAGCCCGAAGCACAAGCGAATCCGCCATGCATTTGCGCGGCTCCGCGTGGAGGCACGCGATGTCCTCGTGTCATCCACGCGGCGCCACGCAGAGCCCTGTAGACGCCGCAGGTACCCCCTACGGCTCCGCCACTGACGTGCCTGACGCGCGTCAGTGGTAAATGTGTCAGTACGGGCTGACCGTACTGACACATCCGCGTAGACCACCTGCGGATCCGCCGTCGTGTCTGGCGGATCCACCAGACGCTCCGGCAGATGCAGCAATCGAACCGTGCGGATCCGCGTGTCCTGCACGCATGTCCGCCACCATTTTTTGCGGCCTCGATCCTTTTTGTGCAATTTCAAAATTGCCCCTCCTTTTTTCTGATTTTCAAGCCCTTTTTGGTCTTTTTTCCACCCTCCATTTTCCCTATAAATACCCCACTCCATTTCACTTCAAAGCACACCTCAAGCTTTTGTTGATTTTTCCAATTGCTTCCTCTCTCTCTCTCTCTCTAATTAGTTTTTACTCTCTCTAATTAATTAGTTAGTTAATTAAAAATTAATTTTAATTAACTAATTAATCTTTTTTTTTAATTTCCACCCACTCTCAATTAGTTAATTAATTAAAAATCAATTTTAATTAATTAATTAATCTTTTTTAAAAAAATTTGATTTTCACTCAAGTGGTTAATTAATCTTTTTAATTAATTAAAGTTTGAGTAATTAAATCAAATCTCCTTTTTTAAAATC
>CATKHJ010181646.1:0-16831 GCA_949750685.1 Vernicia montana
TTTCATTGGACAATAACTTGGAGTCATAAAATGGGTTTTTTCCTTAAACTTTTCCCAATTAAAAATAAATTAAGGTGGCGACTCCCAAAGTCAAATTTTCAGAAATCAATCAATCCGAACCCGAGGGTTCCATTCGTGAGACCAGACCCGAATGAGCATTTCGATCCCCCTCTAGCGGATCGGACCGGTGCTCGGGCGAGACCTCACAGTTAGGGTTCAAGTCAAATAGAACATTTTACATATAAAGAATCAAATAAGGTTCGAAGTTACACAAAGATGAATTATCAAATTCGAAGTCACATGATCAAGTACAATTTCACATGGTCAAGTACAATTCACATATACAAAGTGAAATGGGTATGTGCCAGGAAATTTAATATATACTCACCCTTTTAGTTAAACTCCAAAATATTGATACTCTTTTTCAATTTCTTTGTCACCAAATTCTCCTTATTGGAATTTCTCTTCTCCTTCTACAAATTACAAAATATTTACATAAAAATTAATTTCACATAATTACGTTTATTTAATTATTAACTTAGAAGATTAGTTCATATTTGTAATTTTGATGCTAATATATACTCTAATTGATTCAATTTCAAATCTAGTCACTCCTAACATATTTCCCCTCCATCACTTTCTAAGTTTAATTCTCCAAAAGTTATTTTCTAAATTTTCCTAGATTCTAGATCCTAGGTTTCACAAGAGTTCAGTACACTCTTTTGGCTATAAATCAAGCTACAAAACTCCATTTGATATAATTATTTTTTTTAATGAAACTAGACTCATAAGGATACATTTCATTAGTTTTTATCTTAACTTGTTTTTGCCTCCAAGGTTGTCCAACTTAAAAGTTAATATCAGAAATTTTGTCTGTCCAGTTACCCTGTTATAGCTTAGATTTTTTCATATATCTCCCAATATAATTAGAATTTTGCCCTGAAATTTTTACATCATCTAAAAAACATATCAAGGTCAATTTATTATGTTTTAGTAATCTTTAAATTCCTATCCTAAGATACTCGAAACTGGCCTCAAAATTTATGGACTTTTAAGGTAGGTCCACAGGATGTAGTTTCTTTTTCCTTCCCATATCTACAAAACTAATAATAATTAGTTTAAACTTTCTTATAGAGAAATAAACTAAAGACATTAAGATACAATTTTTATGTTTTGATTTTCTTTAAATTCATACTTCAAGTGATTCAATTTTCCCTCTCAAATTCTAGAATTTTCCAAACCCTAAATCTGTCTCCTTTAGTTTCTTACTTCTTTCATTTAATTCTTTCATTTCTTACTTCTTTCCACCAAAACTACCTTAGTTAGGTATTTTTCCTTATTAATTACTCTTTTCTGAACTTCAAAATCTATTTTCTCCATCTCCCAATTCATTAATCATAACCTCATAATCAACCATCACAATATCACAATTAACATCATCATACAATACACATATATATAAAGATGAAAAGAATTGAATTAATTCATATCTTTACCTTAAAAATTCTTCCCTTCTTGTTCTTGTTCTTTTTTTCTTTACTCTCGTTCTTTCTTTTATCTCTTCTTTTCATTAGCTAAACTTTTTGAAGAAATGGAAAGATGAACACTTATCTTCCCATTTAGCTCCTTATATATATATATATTTTTGATTTATTTTTCTTAAGTGCAATTTTGGACAATTAGCAATCCTTGATTTTCATCATGATGGCCGGCCCCCTACCACCCATTTTCTCCATTTTATTATTATTTTTTCTTTTTTACTTAGTCAAAACTTAATAATTATACTTTTAAGAAAAATAACATTTTTACCATTTTTTACTTAAAGTTTTATTACTCTTTCTAGTTTAAATCTAAAATCATTTTTAGTTTCTCATTTAAGTTTCTAATATTATTTTAGATAGTTTCCTAGTAATTTTACTTAAATTAAAATTTCCGAAAAATCATGAAAGTCACTATCCTACCGATGTCGCGTACATTAACCGATTCCCTTAATTGCACTTCACATAAATTCTTGGATTCCTATTTTTCTATATTCTAGGTTTCTAATGATTAGAAAAATCCTGAGGTGTTACATATCTTGTTTGACATTTATTTTTTTTTTTAAAAAGGGAAGGGAGAAATTCACTCACATTCCCCTTATATAAGTTGAAATTGGTTACACCCCAAATTGGGGTGTAAAAAATTTCAACTCCTGGTAAGAGATTATAATTTATTTATATAGTCCTTTTTACCCATTATCAATTTAATAGTATTCCATATAAACTCTTATACATCTTTTACGTTAATATTATCCTACATATATTTTTTATGTTTAAATATTTTAATAATATTAGTTGAGACTTCTATTGCTTTTCTATAATCATTTTTAACGTGAATGTAATAAACTTATTATTATTTTTTTAAATGAACTCATTTCAATGTATTTAATTCTATTTTAAAATTATTAATAATGATCTCAAATTTTTATTATTTGAAAATTATTTTCAAAAATTTAATATGACTAGTAGATTTTATTCTTATTGAAAACTTACGGGTGTGCTTCTTATTCTCTTTATTATTTATTTGGTATTTTTTTTTTATTGTTTTACAATTATAATTCATGTCCCTTCCCTTCCATCCAAATAAAATAACACTATTTTCTCTCACTTTCCTTTATTAATCAAATTTTAATTTGCCAAACAAAATAAATTGAAATTTTCTTCCTCCCCTTCCCTCCTCTCCCTTTCCCTCCCTTTAAAATAATTTCTCCTTCTCTTTTCATCCTGTTGCCATGCATAGTATTAATACTCGTTGTAATCTCATCGTCCCCACTCCCCATTACTGATAAAAAAAACTTTTCCCAGTAAAAGCCAATTTAAAAAAGAGATACATATTTGCTAATTGGAGAAACAAAATTGTTGGTTTAAACGAGGTAATATAAGTTCTTTATTCCTTTATTTTTTTTTATTTAGTTTAGCACTAACTTTATTTTGGTAATTTTTCTGTATTAGTTAATTAATTAGATTAATATTGATTGTTGGGAATTTAAAACTAATTGATACATGAGTTCTGTTTAATTAGAAATAATATGTGTAGTTGTTTAATGTTGATTTTATGGTTTCTTATATAAGAAACAGATGAGGTTTGAGTTATTTATTTATTTATTTTTTTGTTGAAATCAAAAGGGGAAATATTATTGCAAGTCTAATAAAAGGCTATTACAAATAAACTGGGGAAAGGTATCCTCCCAAATTTGAACAGCAGACCAAGAATCAGAGACTCTAGCTAATTGATGAGCCACATGATTCACTGATTTCCTAACAAAATAGATCTTATAATTTCTGATCTCCTTTAGATACAATCTGCAATCCTCTATAATCATGCCAAACGGAGAGTCACCTGCTGTTGAAGATTGAACTGCATGAATTGTAACAAGAGCATCGAGTTCAAAAACTATGTTTGGAAAGCCTTTGTCTTTGATCCAACTTAAAGCCTCTATAAAGCTTAGAGCCTCAGCCAATTTGGGACACATTGATGAATGGATCGTGGATTGAGCTCTCGCACCGATAAATGAACCCGTGTGATCTCGTATCACACAACCTGCTTAGAGTGCTGGAAAATGGCAGCGTCTGTGTTGCATTTGACCCATCCTGATAGTGGCTTCTTCCAGTGGATATTATGGCCTTCATTGTTTGTTCCGCAGGTGGAAATTGAACTAGGAACCTTTTGCGCTACAATCCATCTCTGCAAAAAAAAGAACAGCCCCATCCACCACTTGCCTAGGTTGTTTAGCCTGATCATGCCAGACAACCCCATTTCGGTACAACCAAAGGTTCCACAAAATAAAAGCCACAATCCCACACTCGTCCAAACCACAGTTTTGAAACACTAAGTGGAGCCAGCTGCAAAAATCATCAGATGTTCCTCGCATATAGCCAATAGGAGAGGACAACCAGTATTGTTTTGCAAAAGGGCAAGCAACAAAATTATGGAAAATAGATTCACCTTGACTGTGACAGACAGGACAAGCATTTAGCACATTGACTTTCCTGCTTACTAAGTTTTCCAAAGTTGGCAAACAATTTGCACACGCTCTCCATACCAATGACTTGAATTTCGGAAGGACTTTGAGAGACCACAACCTCTTCCATACATATCTATTCTCAGAGGGGTCAGACATAGTAGCTCCATCCATCAAACATCGATACGCACTCTTAATAGAGTATTGCCCCTTCTTGTCCCAAGCCCAGTACCAAGAATCTCCACAATTCCTCCTACTCACAGGTGTACTCAGGATGATTTCTGCATCACGAGTGTTAAAAATGTCTCTCACCAGATCTGAATCCTAATGCCTCATATTAAGAACCATTAGTGAGTTGACAGTGGCTCTTTCAAGACCATGAACCTGAGGTGTTTCGATAAATGGATGTTGATCATCACCTAACCATAGGTCTTCCCATATTGAAGATGAGCATCCATTACCAATCTTTCTGCGAAGACCTGATTTCATCAAGTTGTGGGCTGCAACTATGCTTCTCCAAATAAAACTTGGATTGTATCCAATCTGAGCATCCAGAAAAGAGGTGTCAGGAAAATATTTTGATTTAAATATTTTTGCAACAAGGGAATCAGGCTGATTCAAGATTCTCCAGCACTATTTCCCTAGTAACGCCAGGTTAAATTCATGGATTCTCCTAAAACCCACCCTTCCTTCACTTTTCCTTTGACACAACCTCTTCCAGCTAAACCAGTGAATGCCCCTATCATTGCTTCTATTTTTTCCCCCACCAGTATGAATTCATCATCTTCTCCAAATCATCACAGGTATTATAAAGGAGAAGGAAAACACTCATAGCATATGTAGGGATTGATTGGGCAATTGTTTTCAAAAGAAGCTCCTTCCCTGCTCTAGTTAGGAGTTTATTCTTCCAGTTGTGAATTCTTTTCCATACTCTGTCCCTAAGGAAAGCAAATATTTCTTTTTTATTTCTTCCAACCAGTGATGGCAACCCCAAATACCTCCCATGATCCTTTGTTTCCCCAACCTGTAAGAAAGAGCAAATTTCAGATTGCACTTCAGCTTTAGTATTAATGCTGAGCGATATTGATGATTTTTGAAAATTAATTATCTGTCCCGAGCTCTTTTCATAATGATGCAAGCAATCCTTCACTTCCTTACTCTCTGTCAAGTTTGCTTTGAAGAAAACAAAATTGTCATCGGCAAAGAAAAGGTGAGAGACAGTCGGTGCCCCTCTAGCTATTGTACATCCATGGAGAAGTCCCAAGCTAACTTTCTTACTGAGAAGTACTGACAATCCTTCCGCACAAATTATAAACAGGTAAGGGGATAGGGGGTCCCCTTGCCTTAAGCCTCTTGTGGGGATAATTGGACCTACAAAATGCACACCATTCACCACATTGTACCTCACTGTACTAACACACATCATGATTAGTTCCACCCATCTTTCATCAAAGCCCAAAGTGATCAAAATTCGACGTAGAAAAGACCACTAAATGCGATCAAAAGCTTTACTCATGTCCAATTTGAGCGTTGCATAACCTTCCTTGCCCTGTGATTTCCTCTTAAGATAATGGGCTACTTCAAAGCCCACAAGGATGTTGTCTGAAATCAATCTCCCCTGCACAAAAGCACTCTGAGATTCTGATATAATGCTAGGGATAATTCGCTTGAGCCGATTAGCTAAAACCTTTGCAATAATCTTATAAAGCACGTTGCAAAGGGAGATTGGTCTCATATCTGCCAAAACTTCAGGATTATCCCTTTTTGGGATGAGTACTATGGTCGTGTTATTAAGGATAGGAGGAAGGGCTCTATTGTTCAAATAACTCAAACAGGCTGCTGTGATGTCTGGGCCAACAATATTCCAGAATTTTTGGTAGAAAGCGGGGTTCATCCCATCTGGGCCCGGTGATTTATCGGGGTGCATTGCAAAAATAGCTTTGCGAATCTCTTCCTCTGAAAAATCAGCAATTAACTCAACATTATGGTTGGTAGAAACACAACATTCTACAGCATCCCATACCACAGGATCATCACTGCAACTTGAGGAAAAAAGAGTAGAGAAATAATCTGAAATTAAAACATCCAATCCTGATTCCCAATCAAACCATCTACTTGTATCGTCTCGCAGTTGAGTGATTGTGTTTTTCCTCTTACGTTCAGAAGCAGTAGAATGAAAACAACGGGAGTTCAAATCCCCATATTGGAGCCAATAGCTTTTTGCCCTCTGACGCCAGAAGTCGTCCTGCTGATTCAAAATGGCCAGGTAATCCTGTTTGGCCTTGTTAAAGAGAAAAACCAAAATAGAATCCCTCCCCAGTTGAAGTCTCTGCATGTCTAGCTTACATTGCTTTAGGCGAGCATTAAAATCTCGAGTCAACTCAGTGCCCCATTTCTGCATATCAGCTCCATATTGCTCAATTCTATTTTGAATGGAAGAGCCTACACTACCCATCCAACTCTCCTCCACAATACTACGACACCCACCTTCGCGAAGCCAAGCATTCTCAAACCTAAAACCTCTTGTTCTTTGCAGATAAATTCGCTTAGAGATGGACAGAAACAAAGGAGAATGGTCTGAACAAGCAGCTTGTAGGTTATAAACCTTTGCATCAGGAAACAACTGACACCAATCCATTGTCCCAAAAACCCAATCCAGCTTTTCCTCCACCCAGTGATCTGTTCCTCTTCCCCTTTCCCATGTAAATTGATGTCCAACCAACCCTAAATCATGAAAACCACAAACTTCCACGGTCTCCCTAAAACCATTGAAACACCACCTGGGATGTGTAACTCTCCCCTCTTCTCATTCGCAGAAAGAAGGTCATTGAAGTCACTTAAACACACCCAAGGAAGTAAGGATTGGTTTCTCAATGAACAAAGCTTCCCCCAAGAATCTCTCCTTCGACTCTTTTCTGGGCAGCCATAGAACCCCGTCATATGCCAAGATCCCAAGCCAGTTGTAGTAACAGTAACATCATATGGTTGAGAGAGGAGTTCTCAATTTGTACTAGATCTTGTTCTTTCCAAGGAAGGGCTAGCCCACCCCTATGACTTGGGCTTTCAACTGTGAAAGAACAATCAAAGCCCAAAGATTCTTTGATAGACTCAATTCTTCCTTTATCCACTATAACCTCCAACAGAAAAACAATTTTGGGTCTCTTGGACTTTATTAAGTCCTTCAGAACTTGAACAGTCCGTGGGTTCCCAAGCCCACGAATGTTCCAACATAAGGTGCTCATAATACTTGGCGGGACTGGTGACCAATGCCCGCCCCATTTTCATTTTTTGAATCTGTCATAACATCTTCAGTTGGGCTGTGGCCCAAAAGTGCAACTCCCTCAATAACAGTTACATCATTCTCACATCTACGTCATTTTGGGTCAACTATAATCACACCCTCCTCCTGGTTTATAGTCACCAAAGCAGATTTGCCTCTCCCCATATCTACCTTATTTATAGTACTTTCCACTGATTTAGGAACATCCCCATGATTATGCCCAGTATTTTCCTTCCCATTTTTACAAACACTAATCAAGCCGTGTTTGGTGCCACTTCCCATATTTGTTCCTGAAAGTCCGTCCACTATCATATTGTCTGCACCACCGTGATTGCCACCCTCTACCTTCTCCGGTGATACGAATCGCAGCCATCTGTTCCCTGCATCATTAGGATTTTTTTGGGTAGTGGCCCTCATCCAAGCTCCATATGGATAATCCTTCTTCTCGACCGGATTATCATAGAGCTTATCACAAAAAGAATCTGAATGTCCCAGCATGCCACAGAAAAAACAAAAGGTAGGGAGGCGTTCATATTTAAAGTTTGCCCAAATCTAATCTCCACCTGGTTTTCTCAACTTCATTATGCGCTTTAGAGGTTGTTGAATGTCAATAGAGACTTTCAGTCTCATATAGCTGCGCCATATACCCACAAAATTGTTGGTATCAAATTCAAGGAATAAGCCAATATAGTTGCCTAGCAATTCACACACCTTCTCAGACATAAATCCTGTTGGAAGATCAAAAACTTGAACCCATATGTCTACTTTGTTCAATGGACACTTCTTAGGCTATTCATTTAGCCCCAACCGTTTAAAGATCAGTAAATGTTGGTTAAAAGTCCATGGCCCATTTCTGATCACACATTGGATGTCAAGTTCATGAAAGAATTGAAACAGGTATAAAGATGAATCCAGGTCCTTTATGCTTACACCCCTAACTGGCCTCCAGATTGAAGCTAGGGTACTTCTCATAGCTGGGAAGTTTATGGTCTTGTCAGTTTGAAAACGGCCCACTAGGCACCACCTATAATCTTCCACCTGGTTCGAATCTTCAGCAACATCTCTTGCCCACCTTCATCTTCTTCAGCTAGTGAGACTTGGGCATATAAATCTTTTATGTTCTGTTCCATTGAACTATTACTAGCCATTAAAGGAAAAGGGAAAGAAATAGATATGAGAACATAAGGTTTATCACACACCCTTGCAGAAAAGCAAGACACAGGGGAAAACCTAACTTGTCAGAGAGACAAGACGTCTCTTATTTATTTTGCTTAAAGTTTGTTAAATTAATTCAGAAATATGTTTTGTTCAAGTTTGTAATATTTTAGATCAATTTAATCTCTACAAATTACCAATGATATCATTGAAAGACAGTTTAAACGATTATTGAGATAATGAGACTAACCATTCTTGGTTAAACGTACTGTGATATTATAGTGCTTAAGTACTCATAAAAATGCTATGAACATGGTTAATGAAATATATTTAATAATCCGCATTGATAGTGGTTAAAATAATGTACACTGTAAAAAAGGGTAAAACAATCATTTCGCAAAAACTATCGAAAATGACGATTTAACTGTAAATGAACATGTAAAATAAAATGTGAGACCCAACCATATGTCAATATGACCAGCCCAATATATGTATGGGAAAGGAAAATTAACTTGAAACTATATGAAAATAATGTTCAAATTATATTAATGAAAGTGGACCTATACGTTTTACCAGTCAAATTTAGTATGTAATATGGAAATTTCTTGGAATTTTCCTATCACAAAAAATAGTCATGTTTATCTATACATTAATGAATTTTATAAAATAAAAATATGGATAAAAATACTGGTCATTGGATGGTATTTAGTAAATCTCCACTATCCATTTCATTAGAATTTATCCAAAAAGCTTTAAAATCATCTAATTTCCATCATTTATCACCAAAAGAAATTTCTAGTCATTTTTCCTCAAAGGATGGCCGGCCCCTCTAGAACTCCACCATAGCTTCATAAAACTTCAAGGTAACTTCACAATCTTACCTTCCAAATTTCATTTTAAGCATGAACAATTGGATTTTTATGTTACAGCTTTAGAATTTCTCTTTCTTCTTCCTTCTCTATGCTTCGGCCTATATTAGAATTAGTGGAGGAAAATTAATTATTTATATTTTTTAATATTTATGGGTGTATTATGAAGCTAATTCAAAGAATTGATGAGTTAATTGAAGTTAAAATGTAAGATAGAATCTAGTTTGATTCTTGAAATTGAAATTGAAAACCTAGGATTTTGAATTGGGTAGAAACTTGGGACACCCATACTGTCTACTTAGAGGCCTAATTTGGAAGAGTGTTGAACATGAAAGTTGTAATATTTTACCTTAAATATAGGCCCATAAAATGGTTTTATAAAATTCTTGAATAGTAATGAGATACATCTCTTGCAAATGGACTAATCCATAATTGAGAATTTCTGGGTAAACCAAAATTGATTGAATCCATAGAGGATGTTATGAACATAATTTGGAGATATCTAAAACATAAAAGTTTTAGGTAAGTGTCTAAAGTATTCACCAGTAAAATTAATTTAAAATATATAATGTGTACAAAAAGAAATCTCACTTGAACTGAAACTGATACTGTTCATAGAGTGAATGGGCAGTCCGAATTAGAGTAGCTCAAAATATGGAATTAAAGACTGAATTAGGACAAGTATAAAACATAAAAAAAATAATAATAATAAGTAATATGTTTATGAACTCATTATAAAAGGAAACTTAAATTGAATATGTATATTTAGAGATGTGATCTAGTGAGGTGATAAGGTATAGAGATTCTAGCAATCTAGCATCATTGTCAAACTTAAGAATATATCTCCTAAATTGAGGATAATAGAGACAGAATTGGAAGAAACTAAAAACTAGTAAAATGATTATTGATATATTTAGAATTAATCTACAAAAGCGCTTAACAAAATTCTAAGTATAGTATGAGAAATAGAGCTTGATTTGTAACTAACTCTGTATTTGGATTTAAATTGTAAACTGAATTAGAGTTTCTTATTTGAGGACTTTAAAGATAGAATTAAGCTAAATTCAAAACATAATAAATTTTCTTTAATGTCTCTAGTAACTCTTGCAATTGAAAGCATAAATCTTGAGTTATACTTAAAAGAGTATGACATGGTCAGTATGCCCTGCAACAGAAATAAAATTGAATTGAAATGGTTACTAAGTTTGCTATGAATTGAATTTTAAGTTCAATTTTGAATATGTGGTAAGTGTGTATTTCTAGTTTAAAATATAAAAAGAATCAACTCATTTGAATTAGTAAATCATGAGAAATGATAGAAACAAGGTGACAAAGTCTAGTGATATAATTAGACAATAAGTAAAAATGTAATGTTTCAAAGTTAACAATTGTAGACTAATGAATTATCTATATATGAAAATAATGAATAAATGATTAATGAGAATAATGAATAATGAATTGAATATGATTATCCAATGTGAATCTAATGTGAAAATGTATTGAATTTCTATAAAGCAAATAATGAGAATTACAAATATACTTCCAGACCATCCGGCAAGTATTTGAAAAAAAAAATAAATTGAAATGTACTTCAAATTGTCATATGTGCATATGTATATGCTAATGAGTATATTGACTTGCATCGATATTGGATAATAGTATTAGAGTTAGAATCAGAATAGTCAAATTGATAAAGTATTTAATAATCTTTAATTATATGATATAAAGGATATGATTCGATGTAAAACCTAAAGGAGAAAGATAAGAAAAATATTCTGGAAATTGAGGAGCATCACTACCAATTATACTAAGAGCTTGTATTAGGAGCTAAGGAAGTCAAGGTGAGTACTTTGAAAATCTTATACTTCTTTAATGAAACAAATGTTTGTGAAATTCCTTTCAATGAAGCCTTCAACCTATTTATTGTTATTTGAATTCTTTTAATGAGGCTTTTGGCCGACTTACTACTATTTGATTACGAGTACTAAAACTGTACTCCAATTAAACATTGTAAAAGAACCCTTTCTTAAGCCAATGTAATTCATTGAAAATTCAATGTACATTGATTGATAAACCTTTCTTATGACTATATTCTTTGAAAACCTATCTGATCTATTCATACGAACTCTAATGTTCCTACAATTAACACCATTTCATTGAATCTTATAAGATTTGTTACTATATATTGTTGTTTCATAATATGAATATATTTGTTTACTTGATCCAGAGTGATCATATTGCATAACTGAAAGCATAAATCTTCATCTGATGTAGGGTAACACAGTAGTTATGTACACATGGTAAAAAACTTGCGATAGGGTGAGCGTATTCGCCTCAGCTAGGAGGGGTGGTCCTTACCGTGAGACCTGATCAGCCTAGGGGTGGTCCTAACCGTGAGACCTGATCAGCCTTACGCTCTGTATTACTATTTATGAGTGAGCAAGGCATTAGTTGCCACTCCAGTTACTGATATGAGGGTGAGCAAGGCATTAGCCGCCACTCCAGTTATTTACAAGTTAGAAGCACTCTGTTTCCAAAAATTTTGATTTATGCTAAAATGACATTATTAAATCCCAACTGTTATTGACCATTGAAAAATCGTTTCTTCTATACTGTTACATTGGAACCTTGACATTGAATCCCAACTGTTATTGACCATTGGAAAATTGTTTCTTTTCCACTGTTTCATATTTATTATAAAGTACTCACTGAGTTTCTCTCACACTCCTATAGTGTTTTATTTCAAGTCCAGTAGCAGGCTCAGCAAGTAGATCTCAAGTATCTATCTTCGTATGGGATTACTTTACTGAATGTAAGATGATTACAACTTAATGTTTGAGTTAGATCATTTAGAGCTCCATGGATTAATATAGTTTTAACATTGTAATAATTGGTTAAATTGA
Source organism: Vernicia montana (assembly GCA_949750685.1). Classification (NCBI taxonomy): domain Eukaryota; kingdom Viridiplantae; phylum Streptophyta; class Magnoliopsida; order Malpighiales; family Euphorbiaceae; genus Vernicia; species Vernicia montana. Next base: position 12,208 of record CATKHJ010181646.1, read on the forward strand.
ATTCTTTATATGGATCAGAAATTGTAATATGATATATCATAATGGATTATATGAATTAATATTTGATACAATAATATGAGATTGATGAGGAATAATACCATTAAGTGAATCATATGCAATGGATATGTATATGGGATATTTGATACTGATTATACAGGTTGAGAATCCTGGTATCTTGATTAATGTGTATTAAATATATTGTAATATGGATTGAGGGATTCTACGGATTGTTGGTACCTTTATGGTTACTCATGCTCTAGGACCGTCACATCTCCTAAGGTGGGATGTGACAAGATTTTATTTTTAGCCTAACTAAACCTAAATATGAACTTAAATAGCTTTGCTTGTTGATATTTATATTCTTGATATGTGATCTGCTAATGAATTCTCATCAGTAATGGGAATTGATGGTCTTGCAAAACAGTTAGTTCATACAAGAAAGAATATAGTATATCCTTTGGTCTATTTATTTGTGAAATTAGTATTGATATTACCTGTTGCGACTACAAGTGTTGAAAGAGTTTTTTCTGCAATGAATATAGTGAAGATTCAATTACGAAATCGAATGGGAGATCAATTGTTAAATGATTGTTTAGTCACATATATATAGAAAGATATATTTGGTAGCATTGATAATGAGTTAATTTTACAACATTTTCATAATATGAAATCGTGTCGAGGACAATTGTAAAACGGTGCAAATAAAAATTTATAATTTATTTTTATTTATGAGCAATTTTTTTTATGCAAGTAAAATTTTAGTTATATATGTGTGTGTGACCCCACTAGATATATTTTTGGCTCCGCTACTACCTCCTTCAACAAATTCTAAGGGAATTTGTGGAAATTATTCCATATATATAAAGAGGAAAATCTTTATGGAGGTTTTTAATTTTTTTTTGAAATTAATAGATTTATTTTAATTTAGAAGGTAATCTTTATAATTGAAAATTTTAAAAATATTCACGCTCTGTTAATAACAATTATTACTTTGATAATAATGTCACCCTTATTATATTATAAATATATTATTTTTATTTAATTTATATGGAATATTGTAAATTATTATTATTTAATTTTATGATATAATTAAATATATTTTAAATGTTTTCTTTTTACATAAAACATAAAATGTTAGATGGTAATATACTTTCATCATATACACATTATGTAAGGGAATAGTTAAAGATTTTAAACATGAAGTATGTTACATACTAATATAAAGTGGTCGTCCTAACTCACCTACATAGTTCACATCCTACTTTAAAACTAGAATACATCTCCGCATATAATATTGAAAAGAGAATAATCCGACTTCAAGAAGGAATCGGCACCTTAGATACACCTTTATAAATAATATCATTCTCTCCATTAAACGGGTAACACAATTCTAAACACTTCTCAGTAATTAAGAGCTCATTAATCTCCATCTTTTCTGACTTAAGTATCGGAGTGACTCCAGGCACATCGCCTGAACTCTCTAACCTATTATCTTGTAGGTACGAAAAATTGCCTACACGTGTATTAGAGATTGAAATATTTTATGAGCACATCAGAGTGCAACATTACTTTAAAAATATATAATATTACAATTTAAGCATGAAGTATAAATTGAGATTTTTAAGTAATTCAATATAAGTTTATCTTTTTAAACTTTCAAATAGTTGATTTTTATTTTTTTTATTTAGCCGTTTCATTCAGTATCTTATGCAGGTGGTAGGTCATTATGACAATTTCTTTTGATGAATTTCTAATTTGAAACATAAAAATATGATTTGACATTTAAAATACATATAAAATTATATAATTACATAATTTATTAGATGATATAATTTGATAATCAGATAAGCAATTACTTGATTTTGTTGAATTAATGAACTAAGATGTTAGTGTACAAAATAATAGGTAATGATATTATAAAAATCATTTTATAAGTCAATGAAGAATATAATACAATATGAATTAAAAATAATTGAATTTTTATGACAAATTTAAACTTATATAGAATGAAAAATCTGTGTACTACTGTACTATATTAACATAACAAGTTTATTCTTATACATACATTGTTAATTGATAATATATATATATATATATATATATATATATATATATATATATATATATATATATATATATTCAAGAGAAAAAACTGTGAAAATATATAAAGAATTCAACGCTTGACAAATTTAAATTTATAAGTTTTTAACCAATTTAAATAACTTTAGCTTAATTAACAATTAATTAATTTAAATTATTTAAAATGTTAAAACACAAAGTATAACTATACTAAGCCAAACAAACAAAACCCTAATTCATTTATTTATTTATTTATTTATTTTTTTTTGCCAAATAACAAAACCCTAATCCTAATGTCTAAAGTTAAAACCGCCGCCGCTCATTTTTTTGGGCAATTGCTGTAGTACTGATACGCTCAAAACTACCGGCTGTGCCCGGTGAAAATGATTTCTTTAGCTGTTATGGATCCAACGGCCGTGCCTGGGAAAATGGGTTTCTTTTTTTGTCAAATGGAAAATGGGTTTCTTTAGCTGTCATTGATCCCACCAAATAAAATATTAATTTTTTTTTTAAATTCAGGTAGGCTAATCTTAATTATAAACGTGACAATGTCAAATAGTGCTCTACTAGTATATTAACACTTGTTGAGTCTATATATTTGAGGCATAATTCAAGTGATAAGAACATTTACTCTTGAGAGCAGTGTTATTAAAATCGGATTGGATCGGTTAAATTAGAAATCAGTCACTAGTTCAGTTTTTAAATTATAAAAAATTGAATAATTTATAAATCGGAAAAAATTAGTCGGAACCAGCAAAAACGTTGAACTGGTTGAACGAAATTTACCTAAAATTACGTCATTTTGAGTTTAATAAAATTAAAAAAAGAAAAAAGACAGATCAATTAAGTCGTACCGGTCAGACTGCGAACCGGAAAAGAGACCGGTTCAGCCTCCGATATAGTTTTAACAACATTGCTTGAAAGTGAAAGGTCTTGAGTTCAAATCTCCTCCTCCGCACTAGTTGAGATTTCACATTTATGACGAGTGTAAGAGGATAATTACTCTCTATTGTATAACCCATGACTCATTAGACCTCTATAAAAAATAAAAATAAAACACTTGTTGAGACTATTAAAAATTGTTATTTAAAATGCTTAATTTAATTAAAAATTTTAAATTAGTTGTATAATATTAAATTTCACAATGGTTATTTAAAATTTAATAATTTATTTATAAATTTTAATGAACCTTAATAATTTTAATTCATTTATAATTTGAAATAAAATAAAAGATTACTAATTTTAATATTATGTTATATTTAATTTAATTTAGTCTAGGATGCACAAATACTTTTAAACATTTTTAATTGTTCATATTATATACATTTGAACATGATTTTGTACTTGTGAAAATTTTTTAATTTTAAGATATGTTTATAATATGACAAAATTAGTGAGACACATATAAGATATGTTTCAAACACAATAAAAATATTTTATTCTTAGAATAATATATGATTTGAATTGAGATTTTTAAATTTATAAGAACTAATATTAGTACAATATGAAAAATATTGAGTTTCAAGAGTAAATTGTAATACCCTAAGTTTATTTGCATATTCATTTGATTTGCTATATGTGTTATTAGATGTAAAGCTAGTATTTCTTTTATGATCTATGAGTTATATGATAAGTATTTGATGATTTGAATGAGTTGCAAGTGGTTGAGCAAGTTAAAAGAGAAGTAAAGAACGCTACTGCCTGGTAATGTTAAAAGAGTAAACAGTCACGTGAATAGTAACATTTTGGTCTTCGACCTTCGCCTTTGGTCTTTGATCTTCGACCTTCGTCTTCGATCCTCGATTTTTGACTTCGGTCTTCGACTTCAGCCTTCGACCTTCGACCTTCAGCCTTCGGTCTTCGGCCTTTTAATGTGACTTCGATCTTCGACCTAAGTAGTGTTGCAGAGCTAAAGTCGCAACTGCTATAGTGGGCGCGACTCGGGACGCAATGCTTCTGCCTGATTTGGACAAATTGGTTTAAAGAGAATAGTGACCGTGACTTATGTCGGGGCCAGATCTGGAAATCGGCCTTTAAAAGGAATTAAGAGCCCCAAAATCATTTTACTCGAAATTTCAGAGCTTCCAACCTATTTCTCTCTTAAGAATTCCTCTCCCACTCATATTAAAAGCTTGAAGACTTCATTAATTGCTCTAACCAAAGGATCTAGGGTTTTAATCAATCAACTCTTCATCCATTGTTAAAGCATTTCTGATGAGGTGAGTTAGAGCTTCGATTTTTCTTTAAATTTCTTCTTCTCCATTGTTGTAATCTATGCTTGGGGAAGGGAATAGAGTTAGAATCATGAGATTAGTATGAGTATAGTGATTTTAAGAGCATGGGTTATGTGTATTGATAATTTGTATGTGTTATGTGTATAGTTCCTCCTATAAGTCATTATGGAGATCATGAGGGCTGTGATGAGCCCCATTGCTTGATGTGATTGAGGAGCTTCTATAGAGTATAGAGATTCTTTTTGGCTAAGGTGAGTATTTAATATACTATTATGCTTATACCTAATTTCTATGAATATCTATGTTATTCA
>CATKHJ010181698.1:0-27865 GCA_949750685.1 Vernicia montana
AAATTTAAACTTATTCTTCAAGAACAAATTCTAGGGTTATACCAAAATCACTCAATTACCTTATCAAAAGAAATAAGCACTAAAGATAACTCAAATATAACTCATAAAAGCTATTAAAACCAACTAATAACATAACCCATAAAGAAAAATGAAAGATTTGACATTTACCTCAAAATGTCTCTTTCAACCTAAAATCATCTCCTTCCAAGGATTTAAGAGAATCCTCTTAGATCTTCTAGTATCCGTTGATTTCCTTGAGTTAATTTAATGCATCTTAGCCTTTAAGAAGCATTAATGAGACTTTGGTGAAGGGATTTGGGTCAAAAAGTCGAATTTAAAGAAGTTAGGTCTAATTTTCTCGAAATGAGGTGGCTGCTGTCCTTTTTATAATTCCCGACTTTTGAACATGCGTTCATCTCTCATGAACGAGCGTTCAACATCTTTGAACGAGCGTTCATCCTATCTGAACGAGCGTTCAAGTCCAACATCCAAAAATACAACTATTCATACAGAAAGCTTTTGAACGAGCGTTCATCTATTTGAATGAGCGTTCAACCTTCTTGAACGAGCGTTCATCTAATTGAACGGGTGTTCATGAACTTCCAGAAATTGTTACTGTTCACACAGAGGCGATTTGAACGTGTGTTCATCTATTTGAACGAGCGTTCAAGCCTGAAACAGCATAAAACCTTGTTCTTCTTGACTCCAAACATTCCAAATTAATCCATTTAAGTCAATCAATGCTTAATACACTAGATACAAACATATCTCATCTTAGGAATTCCATAACATCACAACATAGATCTATCATTAAAAATTCATCGTCTTCATCAAAGGAATGTAACATATATACATATACTTACATCGTACATAACACTTTCATAACTTAACTTAATCATTCCTTTACAAATTATAAACACACCACAAAATCTTGGGTGTTACAGGTATACGTATATCATTTACTGTTAGTTTATATATCTTTTTTATTTTTGCAAATTTGCAATATGTATATATTAAAATAGTTATAGATACCACATATATACTTAACATATACCAATTTTTAGTATACGTATACCATTTACTGTTAGTTTACCTTTTTAATTTTTTCAAATTTACAATTTGTATATATATATATATATATATATATATATATATATGTTTGATATATTTTTTGGGTAAACAGTATATGTGTGGTATATTTTTTTTCGGTTTTTTAACAAATAGAAAAGACCCAGAAAATGGTATATATTTGGTATCTGCAACTACTATATATATATATATATATATATATATATATATATATATATATATATATATATATATACCAAACATATACTATTTTATGGGTCTGCTCTTTTTGTGAACAAAATGAAAAAATATATCAAACATATACTATTTGTTTAAAAAAATATATCAAATATATACGCCACGTATACTATATATACGACACATATACGTAACGTATATTATATTTTCGTATATATATACTATTTATTGTTATTTTATCTTTTTAATTTTTAAAATTGCAATTTATATGTATTAAAGTAGTTGCAAATACGAAACATATACTTAACATATATCAAATTTTAGTATACGTATATCATTTACTATTAATTTATATATCTTTTTAATTTTTTTAAATTTGCAATATGTATAAATAGAGTAATTGCAGATATTAAACGTATTACATTTGTTTAAATTATTTCTAGATAAAGAACAAGACAAAGCCAACAAATGCTTGGAAGTAATTAGAAGACTTTTGTTGTGGATATGATGATGTTCCAATCCTAATAGATAAAAAAAACTTGTAATGGAAAAGATTTTTAAACGTCATTGACTGCGACGTTGATGAAAGGAAGGTCAGTATTACATACTCCATAAAACCAATTCTATCATCCATTAGCCAAAAATAATCCTCTGTAAATATTTTTTCGAATCCTCTGAGTCTATTTCCCTTCTTTTACAGTTCCTTCATTACCAAGTACAAATCCTCTAGACAAATCTAGCAATTCTACTCTTTTTTTTTTATAACCAATATTAGTGCTTGTTATGAATATTCCATTTTCTTCTCATTTGTTAAGATTCTAAAACCAAATGAATAATTGAAAGTAACCGATTGATCAATAGCATTGAGAAATTTCATGACAAGAACCCAAAATCACATTAAAGCATATTAGTTAATGTTAGTTATTGCAAATTGTAAAAGGATCCCAATTGATTGTAGAATCTGAATTTCAAACTCAAACCAAAATTCCCTTCTTTTGTCCGAAAAAAAAAAGGCTAGGAACTGAACTGTTTCCTAAAATTGCAGGCTAAACAATCTGAGTTTTATTGAAGATGCGGTTAAATTTACCAAAAGATTTGTGGAGAATGAAGAAGAATGTCATAAATCATAACCATTAATCATTCATTTTTAGTGCCTAATGAATTAAATTAACCCATCAATCCAAAACTAAAAATTCAACTTTACACATCAAGAATCCAATCGAGGAAAAAAAAATAAACAACCTCAAATATTGTACAAACTGACACAAATCCACCAAATATGAACAACCCATTGATCAAAAACAGAAAACAATGATGAATTGCATTTTCCATATGCAATTAAACCCATCAACCAATTAGCTTCTCAACCATCTTCTCACTGCCACTGCCCACTAAAATCAAACAAAATAATAATCAATTACTTCAATTTTCCCAATAGAAATTGAAATTAAAAAAAAAAAAAATGTTACCTTCTTTGATCAGCTGATTTGGGTTTTGAGGAAGTTTAAGATCAAATTGGGTAGGTAAGAATTGATCTTTATTTCCATTATTAGGATAATCCAATCCAAGAAAATTAGAGAAAGCATTAATCGACGGCGAGGGAGCTACTCCTCTTTAGTCGGAGTTGCCAGTGGCCGGAGTTTGGGTTGGCGTTGGAGTCACCGTTCTACGGCGTCGGAATTTGGAGAGGATCTCCTTTTGTCCTCAAAAAAAAATTAAAAACAGAGAGACTGTGGTGTCGGCCATTTCTATTGTTGTGAAAGCTTGGAGTTAGAGAGAGCGAGAGCGAGAGTTGAGAGTTGAGAGTTGAGAGTTGAGAGTTGAGAATTGAGAATTGAGAAGGAGATGAAGATTAAACGTGGATGTGATTTGGCATTTGGATAGAGAAAATTGACTGTGTTTAGGACTTGAGAAAATAAAAAGGAGGTGGTGAGCGTCTTTTTGTAAAAAATTTATTCTGATGGTATATTTCTTTATTTTTATTTTTTGTGTAGTTGTGTAAAAAACCCATTATTCATTATCTAAAACAAAATCAAATTTTGTTATTTATTTGTTTGTTTGTTTGTTCCATAATTTTTCTATAGAAAATAAATAATTATTTATATTTGTTTGTTTGTTGAATTGAATAAATAAATTTTTCAGGAAAAACTAAAGGTTAAAGAGATATTATACTTATGGAGGGTTTATCTTTTAAAACATATATAAATAATATATAATGTATAAAAAATTAAAGAGATATAATATTTTAAACTCAAATCTAATTACAAGATTGGCTCATATATTCCAAATATTAGTAGCAAGTATTATTCGGTTTAAATTGAAAATTTAATAAAATTTATATTTTTTTATATGTTTATTACTTATAAATTTGATTTAATTCCAAGCATTTTTCATATTTACGGTTTGATTTGTATAAAAGAGTAAAATAACTAATATAGTACTAATAGTGACTATATATTATATGTATTTTTTTTTTTTTATATAATTTCAATTTGATTTTCAATTTATTTAATCTACCCAATTGTCTAAACCAATTTCAAAATACTCATTGAAATCATTGAATTCAAAGTATTCTAAAATATTTTTTATTTACATTATCAACACTCATTGAAATCATTATTTTTATTTATATATTCTCTTTCACATTTACTTTTAATATATTTTTTTTTATAAGTTGTTATTTAATTTTAGGATAAGGTGCAAATATCCCTTAGTATTTGGCTAAAAATACAAATCGACACTTAATATTTTTCAAGGCGCGAATATATCCCTAACGTTACAAAAACGGGTCAACGCACCCTTTTTTTCTATTACCTCCGTTATTAAATTTTTTGTCCTTTTTTTTTTTTTTTTTTTTTTTATGTCATTCCTTTATCTTTACCTTTTTTTTTAACTTATATTTTACATTTACTCACAAAATATTTGTGTGTGTATATATATAATTTGACTTTTTTCATTTACTTTTTATTTATAAGTTCATATAATGATAGTTGTAATTATTAATAAAATTTAATTATATTATTAGAATATATGATAAAAATTTAAAAATAATTAATTATGATATTAAATAAGTACATTCTAAATTTTAAAAAAAATATATAATAACGTGAAAATAAATTAATGATATTTGACTTGATTCCTATGGGAATGAAAATTTGATTCCTTGGGAGGTGAGGGGAATGAGTAATTTCCCTAAATGGAGGAATCGCATTCCGATTCTCGGATATTTTTTCACAAAACAAACGCTAGGAATCAGAATTACCCATTCCGATTTCGATTCTTAGCCTTATTTTTAGTGAAACAGTCCCATGGTGGCTCATCCTTTGGGTGAATTTATTTATTTTTGTATTATTTAATATATAAAATAATATCTAATTAATAATTTAATAAGATAATTTTTTTATTTTATTTAATATGTAAGTTAAATTTTATCTCATTATTTATTGAAATAAATTGTTTCTATCATTTATTTGATTTTTGTATAAAATTACTTATGTGCATATGTATTTTATATTTATTTGTATATGTAACTTGCATTATATATTTTTTATATTTATTATAACTATATAACTAAATATATAAAATCATTAGTATATTAATAAAACAATTTATTAATTACTTTTATTAAACATTTATTATTATTTGATTTATTAAATTCATAATTAATTACACTTTAATTCTAATTAGAAATCAATTTCTCAAATCTCAAAATGGGTGAATTATTATTTAGCATTCAATTGATTTGAATATATGATTTATTTTTTTAGGGTACAAATCTCTTGTTGTACAACAAAAGGAAGGTAAATTAATAGATTGTTCAAAGTCAATTATTCACCACAATCTCTTATTTTGAGAGTTTTTGAAATATCATATAAGAGGTAGGATTTTAAAAATTTTAAAAATGTTATTTAAATTTATGGATTTTATTTTTATACCAAATAAGTGAAATTGTATAAATTTATGAAATAAACAATTTGAGTTTTTAATTATATGGATTTTGACAGATTTTAATTTTATGAATTTTAAAATTCTCAACCAAACACTACCTAAATTCTAAATTCAACCGTTGAGATTTTAACGCTAAAAATTAACTCCAACAACAACTAAACCAAACGAAATTGTAGTCACATATAAAAGAAAAGTAGAGATAGAGTATGTATCATCACTTAGAAATCTCATAATAACCCAAAATCAAAGGATAAATTTAGGGAGGCGATATTGGCACTCTCCCATAAGTTTCTCCATAAGTTTCTGACACTTCCTTTAGTAAATTCATAGCTCAAATATACTATCATACTCTTTTGTATTTTTAAGAGATTTTTTAATATCCAACTTACCCTTAGACTTAGTTCATCCTCACAAGGAAAGGAAAAAAAAATCACATTCTAAGTGCAAAAAATTTGCTAGTCTTTCAATCCCAAAACAAAAAGATTTTAAGTTATTTTCACTCTTAAAAGTAAAAAAAAAAAAAAAAAAGTTCTTCCTTATTTTTAACCCGGGTAAATTACCATAGAGGTCACTAAACTATAAGTATTGTTTCAAATTGGTCACTAACCGGTAAATTTTCTCAGATTTGTCACCAAACTTTTAAAAATATATCAATGTACGGTCACCTGACACAATCAAACCAAAATTTCGAACGATAGACTGACGTGACATAACATGTCAGCAGGTTGGACCAGTCAACCTGACACATCATTGCCATGTTATTGCCACATCACACATTTTTGCTACGTCATTTGCCACATCACTCCAGTAAATTTTCTGGCTTGTAGGCCCCACTTGATCCTACTTGCCTTATGCATGATTGACACGATATGAGAGAGAAAGCTAAAAAATTTTACTGTCCCTTTCTCTCTCTCTCCCTCGATCTGTTGCAGATCGATCTCTTCTCTGCGCTCACTAGTTCTCTCTCGATCTCTTCTTTGTCTCTTTCTCTCTCGATATATGCTTTCTCTGTCTAATGGATATGTGAATCAAGGTTAACCAATTAAAATGGATTTTGTTGATCAATTGGGTCGATTTGCCTTTTGGTTGGTTGATTGAGTTCTGATTCCAAGTTTCAATTTTTGGGAACAAATTGTATCTGGGTTTTGAAAGAATTTGTATATAGACATTGGTGGTTGGGTAGTTTTGGGACTTATCTTCATAAAGATGTAAAATAACGCCTAATTTGCTATTTCTATCTCTCTCTCTGACTTTTGAATTTGATTCCCAATTCATTTGGTGGGTTTTGCTCTATTCAGATCTCTAAACCATTTTTACCAGGTAATTCTCAACTTTTCTTTGATATTATTTTGTTTCTTTCTCTGTTCAAGCCTCATGCCAGCTCCATGCAGATTGGCATGAGTAATCTCGCAAGACTAGGAACATCAACATGTGGTGTTGCGCAAGTCAAAGACCTACATGACCCGAAGGAGATGAACCAGTCCCTCCGATTAAGGGTGCCAGTCCAGACCATCAAGAAATATGACGCGAGGAAGTTGGACAAAGGGACGAAGCCCGTTGCTCTTGTCAGGGTGTCGCCAGAGGTAAGGCGGGCGATCTGCTCAAGCCCGATCATAGGAAACCTCGCAATTTCACCGCCGGTAGTAGATTACTTGACGGCGAGTTTCACATTCTTAGATCTGTATCTTTTTTTCGTTTTAAATTTTGTTTGGATACTGAGAAAACAGAGGAAACGAAAAGAAAAAAGTCAAACATTAGATCTAAACAGTTTATGTTTTGCTGAATTATTTTCTTCTCCAATTTTACTAAATTTTGTGTTTTGCTTATATCTAAACAATTTATATATAGAGAATTGGGGTCTGAAATTATTTTATATGTCATGCTTCATTTACAGAGAAACAAAAAATGAGAGAAATCCTTCACGTTCAAGGTGGACAATGCGGGAACTAGATCGGATATAAGTTCTGGGAGGTCGTTTGTGACGAGTATGGAATTGACCCTACCGGACGATACACTGGATCCTATGATCTGCAATTGGCTCGCTTTAATGTGTACAATGAGGCCTCATGTGGACGATTTGTCCCTCGTGCTGTGCTTATGGATCTTGAGCCTGGTACCATAGACAATTACAGAGAAGAGATCGAGAAGAGAAAGGGACAGATAAGAGAGAGATCAATCTTTCGCTGATTAATTATAAAGATTATATCTTTTTGTTAGAATAAATATTGGGCAAAATGGTTTTTAAGTGTTTGTTGTTGTCTTGGATATTATGTGTATTTTCTTTATTTTATGTATTTTCTCTGTTTGGTTGGTGAGAAAGGGAGGCAATTAGCAAGAAAATAGAGCAGAGAAAGAGGAGGGTATTTTGGTAACAAAATACTTAAGTGAGCAAGTGGGACCCACAGTCCATAAAATTTACTAAGTGATGTGGCAAAAGTGTGTGATGTGGTGATGATGTGTCAGGTTGATTGGTCCAACCTGTTGACATGTCATGCCACGTCAATCTACAGGCCGGAATTTTGGTCCAATTATGCCAAGTAACCGTATATTGATATATTTTTTAAAGTTTAGTGATAAATTTGAGAAAATTTACCGGTTAGTGACTAATTTGAAACAATGCCTATAGTTTAGTGACCCCTGTGACAATTTACCCTTCTTAACCCTTATCACTAGTTAATAACTCACAATGGATGATTTAGAAATTAGTGAGTTTTTGAATCTTACATATGTAGGTGGAAACGAAGACCAAATTCCAAACTTTCATGATGGAAACAAAGAGCAAATTTCAAGCCTTCGGGACTCTCTCTTTCATGTAGACAATCACTGTAATTTTTTTCTTTTAGAATAATTTTTTTTGTGTTTTTGCAATTTGAGATGTTATTAAATTAATCTAATTTTTTAGACGTTATCGAAACTATATAAGTATAAGAATTAACAATTCCTTCACATCTATGCCTAAATTTTTTGGAAGTAAATTTGGATTTATATATTTGGAATGATTCTTGAGTTAAAATACTGCACTTGTTTTTTGTCCTTGTTATTTGAGGTTTTAGTTTGCTTTTTTGGTAATTAGTTGTTCATGGCTTTGAGCCATCTTTTTTTTTTTTTTTTTTTTTTTCCTGCGCTATTATAGACCTTTGTATCCCCTTTTTTTTTAGCCATCAATTTGAATCAAAATTGACACAAAAAGCGTAGCTATAAACATAAAACAAAAATCTATAAAACTGATCAGTGCCAATATTTCTTAAAAGAAAACCAAAGGGAAACAAATGACTTATCAAATTTAACCTTTAGACTCAATTTTTTTAAAGCATGGTGATTCTTTTAATGGCATGACATTCTTGTTTAGAACAAAATCTTATGAATTTAAAATAAATTTCTTTGAGATTTTTCCTTTGAAAATTTCATTACAATTATTGATTAAACTTTCTTTACTATTTTTTTGCATGAGCTTTTAAAGAATAAACTCATCAACAATTCTAAGGCATAGGATCATATACAGTAAAAAACACATAATTAATTTGGCTTATAAATCCATCATTGCAACATCTTTCTAAATTGACTGCATAAATTAAAACTATATTCCATTTCGTGCCGAACCCAATCAGATCATTCTTTCTCAGGCATTCAGTGGATCAAAGCTATAAAAGCCTTATCAATTTACCCAACATTGAAGTACCTGGATGGAAACCAAACTTTGATCATAGAAATGTCTCAATGTGGAAATTTATCAAACACCTTCCTTACTTCTTTGAATTTCCCATTTTAATCAATAGTAAATCTCAATATATAATCAAATAATTTTATGTAAAAGTGAGATAGAGAGAGGTTACAGAGATTAGCAAAGCCATGAGAAACTTTTGGCTTTGTGAGAGGGTTTTGCAGAGCCATGAGAAAAATATGCCTTCATATTAGTTTGAGAAGATAGAAAGGAATGATAGCACCACATCAATAGTGTTTGGGAAAGATTTTTCCGGGAGAATTGAAGATTCTCAAAGGAAATTTTCTGCATTGAAACATAGTGTTGATGTTAAAGAATTATCAAAAAATGACTCATCGACTTCTCTTGTTAATCCTACTGTTGATATCAATTACAGAGTACTGCCAATGGTGAGCATTTGTTTTCTTTTTCTATTGATTGGAACGTGATTTTTGTTCCTTTACTTGTGAGGGTGAACTAAAGGTAAGTTGCACAGTTTAATAATAATAATAATAATAATAATAAGAGTAAATTAGGTATTATAAAATCTCTTAAAAATACAAAAGATAGAATAATCTATTTGAATAATAAATTTATTAAAGGGAATGCTAGAAACTTATATGGCAGTGTCAATATCCCCTCTCTAAATTTATCATGCTTTATTAGATTTAGTAAACAAATATTCACTTATCCACACAAGTTAGTACCCTATCAAACCTGTCATGGGACGGATAGAAAATTATATGTTTATTATATTATTCATTTTATAATAGAATTAAAATTAATAAAAATTACTTCCTAAAAATCAAAACGCAAAATTAAAAAAAGAAAAAAGGCAAGTATTATTTTATGACCAAATGATAAAAAAATAAAAATTGTGCAAATTTTTAATTCTATCAAAATCTTTAAAAATAATTAATTGCATAAATTAGTTTTAATTGCACAAACAATAAAGTTGAAATTATTGTAAAACAACTTATTAGCGCAGCATTTCAAATAGAATAATAGCACTAAAGTAAAGAGAATTAAAAAGATAGAGAGAAAATATGTAAAGGGAAAAGAGATTTCAAACTCTTATTATTAGATTAATCCTAACTTTCCTTATATAGAGGAATAGCTAGGATTTTGGTGTATACAATATTATTGAAATAGTCATATACTATAATTTCTCTAAAATATATACTCAAAAATATTTAAGTAATATCCATATATAATAATTTATTTATAACACTCCCCTTAGATATTGCTTGCGCCATGAATATGTCTCGTTAAAAATCTTACTAGAAAAATCCAGTGGGAAAAAATATAGTTAAGGAAAATAGTACAATTCATGCGCTATTTTGTCATTACACAGGTTGCTTCATTAAAATCTTTGGTCAAGAAAACTCTGTGGAACAAAAACTTGACTAAGGAAAAATAGTACAATCTTATACTGATTCGCTTCTTAATGAAGACAACATTTTAAGATGACGCATATCAATCAATAGAACAAGCTGTTCAAATATGACATTAGGTAAAAACTTTAGTAAATAAGTCTATTAGGTTGTCACTCAAGCGAATTTGGTAATATCTCTTCTAGAGCTCATGCATATAAAGAATTTCAGTGAAATATATATGTTTAGTTCTGTCACCCTTGATATATATACCTTTAATTTGTGCAATGCATATTGCATTCTTCTCAAACAATATAATGGGAACATCTTTATTGAGATACTTCAGAACCATAAAAACCTTTATAAAATTGCAATATCATCATAAGTAAATACATACTCAGTATGAAATCTATCCTTATATAGATCAGATAAATAACCAGCATCCGCATGTAGACCATTGTCAAATATGAATTATATGAAAATATAACAAAATCAATAGTACCTTGAATGTAACACAATAAGTTTTTTACACCACTCCCATGTCTCTTGGTAGGTGCAGAGCTATACCTAACTAGAAATTTTTCTTGCAAGATACATGAGTGCACTTATAGCACTTAAATATGATACTTTAAGACCAATTATTAGCTCTTTCTTATCTTCTTTAGGCTTAAAAAGGATTTTTCTTCACTTTTAGCGAGCGAATACCATTACAGTCCGTTTGGTACACAGAATTGCTTAACTAAGCCATAGTATTAGTAAATAACACTATGTTTGGTACCTATGATTCAAGTTGGGCTTAATAATCCCAAAGGCTTAGCTAACCTATGGGATATGTGTTATCTAAAACCTAGCCCCCCCATATCTTTAATAAGCCTTATCTAGTGGGATTACTAATCCCATCATTTATGACACTTTATTTCTAAAAATAGCATAACTTTTTATTCCATTTATTAATCTATCATACCAAACATAGGATTATAAAAGTAGGATTACTTAATACTATAGATTAAGATTTTTGAAGCAAATAAGGTTTAAAATAAGTAATCATATGGTTTAACTAAGCCTAGAATTTAAACTAATTCTAAGGATTATGAATCCGTAAACCAAACGGACTGTTAGTGTGCTTAAGAGAAATGATTTATCTACGCAAAATTGCTTAAGTAACTTTTTCACATAAGTAGACTGGTATATTAGGACTCATTTAGGGATAAATAATTGATTTGCAGACCAATATAAAATTTTATTTTTTCTAAATTCATATCGAACTTTCTTTTCAAGAGTTTGTTAATTAGGAGTCTCATTTAGATCATCAACATATACTGCAATAATAATAGAATCACTATGTGATCTTTTATTAATATATATGATTATAGTGTATTATTCACATATCTTTCTTTCAATAAGGATTCAATCAAATGATTATACCACAAATGTCCACATTGCTTTAATCTATACCGGAATTTCTGCAATTTGATGTAATTCATGTCACATGTTTGATGTGCATTCATTTATGTTATCTTTAGTCCTTCTAGAACTCTCATATAAGTATCATTTTTATAAGGAGCATATCAAGCTTTTGTTTAACTGCCATATTAATTAAGTAACGAAACGTGATCATATTCATAACAGGATAATAAGTTTTCTTATAGTTAATACTAGGTCTATGAGAAAAATCTTGGCAACTAGTATCGCTTTATATCATACCACTTCATTATTCTCATTATGCTTTCGGACAAACACCCCCATTTATACCCAACTAGTTTCACATTTTTAAGGAGTCATCATAACAAGTCTGAATACCATGTGTTTAAATAGCAAGTCTAGCTCAGCCTAAATTGCCTCTTTTCACGATGGACAGTCATGTCTATACTGACATTCATTTATATTCATAGGTTCTGGATCCATATTGTTTCTTAAGACAGCAAGAGCTACTGTTGAGACAAATTCATCATCGACGATAATTGAATTTCTATCAAATATTTTTCCTGTATCACAAAATTAATTAAGATCTCGTAATTTTCATTCATTTGATCATAAACTCCATGAGCCATATCTGGAGGATATAATTGTTCCGTTGTCTCAGTTTGTGTCTCATTATTGGCTATAGCTCTTTGACTAAGATCTTCCACTTCAAGAGGCTTCTCTTCAAAAGA
Source organism: Vernicia montana (assembly GCA_949750685.1). Lineage (NCBI taxonomy): Eukaryota > Viridiplantae > Streptophyta > Magnoliopsida > Malpighiales > Euphorbiaceae > Vernicia > Vernicia montana. The sequence continues at coordinate 12,441 of CATKHJ010181698.1, forward strand.
TTTTCTTAGTGACGCTACTTTTCCTTTTTCTGCGAATTTTTATCTTTAATTTCAATTTATTGTCCACGTTTCTGGCATGTATTGAGCTCGATTGATTTTTTATTTTCAATAGGAACCACAACCCTTACTGGGATATTAGCAGTTGGAATATGAGACTTTGTCACTCTTTTGGCATCTATAAATGCATCTGGCAGTTGAGTTGCAATTTGTTGCAACTTTATTATTTTCTGAACTTCTAGTTCATTCTAACTTGTATGTTGATTAAAACTATTTAAACGATCTTCCTTTAAGGAAATTTCTCGACATTCTTTAGCACTAACATGTGTTTTTCCTCCCCCTAATGTCGAGAAATGTGCCTCATCAAAATAAATTTTGAGTCTTCTCTGTGGACCCATTTTGAGGTAGTGTTATTGGTACATACATGGTACAACAAAAAAAATCACAGATGAGAAATATTAGGCTCATGTCCATGTACAAGTTGTAAGGGAGAGTATGTATTATATGCATAATGACATGTCATACCAAACCTTTAAGATTTAATTGTTGAACTACAAGTTCAACGCAACATATTTTTTATGTATATTGAGAATAAAACAATAATGAAATTAGTCATAAATTATAATACAAAATAATATGGATAAATAACTTATCGATATAATCCAACAAAGCAATAAAAATAATAATAAAAATGCAAAATCTTAGCCAATTACTCATTCAGAGAGTCTATATATTGAGCTGAGTTGTGTCTTCTATGTGAGTTGTTTCTCTTCCAGAGTTCTTTTAATCTACCAAATGTACCATATTCTTGAATTTTGACTTTTGGTTATCTACAACATCCACTTCAGGAGGCTGATGTTGTACCAGTGAGACTAGCTTAATGATTTTTCATTAGCAATTCATTATTCTTTTCAGTCACTATAAAACAAGCAATAAGTTCATAATATTTTGTAAATTTTCGCTCTTTATATTGCTGTTGCAGGAGCATGTTAGAGACATGAAAAGTAGTATATATCTTATATAGTATATCATAATCTGTAACTTTATCACTACAATTTCAGTTGTGAAGTGATTCTAAATATAACTTAATTGTATTGTGAAACAAACTTAAGATCTTTTAGGTGTAGATTTAACCATTCTTATTGAGCTTGTGGTAGGATCACAACCTTCAATTGATCATATTGAACTTTTTTGACTTTTCTAGATAACACAAAGATCCTTAATGATAAGATATTTAGCTTTTAAATCCTCACTTAAATGAGGTATAAGTATGATCATAGTCTTTGTTTTGTTTTGGTTTGATGCTATATATATTTCTTTCATTAATAGTTTCACCTAATTCGTTAGCATTTAAATGCATTTCAGCATAAAAAATTCACATCAAATAATTACTCCCATTGATGGGTTCATACTTGATCCATATTAAATAAAATGCATCTCACAAAAATAAGCATCAATATATAACGCTTAATTTTATATACAAATATGACAATAAATATAATTCATTATCAACTAAAATCAACCACTATCAACAAATGATATAATTCAACAATGATCGATATAATGAATCAACTCTAGGATCGATATAATGATACAATGATATAATGCCAAAATCAACAATGATGGATATTGAAAATTAATCAACATGATAATCTCAAATACCTTTGATTTTGTGTATCAAGCAAAAAATAATCAATAATGAATTTTGATTTTAAGCTTTCGACTAAATTATCAATTGGTTCTTATTGACAATTTATTTAGTTTTTCAGGAACGTAAGATATCAATTTTTTAACAAATTTGGATACTAGTTTTTCAAAAATTTAGAATAGTTAGTTATTCAGAAACTTAGAATACCAATTTTTCAATAATTTATATTTTATTTATTTAATTAGTTTTTCAAAAACTGTAAATAATATTAGTTTTTTAAAAATTGTATTAATTTATTATATTATGCGGATAAATCTTCAAAAAATAGTTCAAAAAAATTATAGACCGAAATCATGCTGATAACGTGTTGTAAAATGAATTATTAGCATAGCAGATTAAATATAATAATAGCAATAAAGTAAAGAGAATGAAAGGAATAAAGAGAAAATAGGTGGAGAGAAAATAAATTCTTCTAATGTATCATTTCTGGATCCAATAGAATTCATAGGTATAGGAAGAAGCCATGCAATGGTGGGATGTGTCTATTTATCCATCTATTAACTCTAAACTTTTATTATTAGATTAACTCTAATTGTTTTTATATAGAGAAATAACTAGAGTTTTGATGTATATAACATTACTAAAATAGCTCTATACTATAATCTCTCTAAAATATATATTAAGGATGTTTAATTAATATTCATATATAATAATTTATTTATAACAGAAATAATAATAATAATAATAATAATATTTTAACAATAATTTAAATAAAAAATTATAAATTTTCAAATACTTTTCCTTTTTTTTTTTTTTTTTTTTTTTTCTATTTCCTCCTCTTCTTCCCTCCATATAAATGGATTAAATAAATTTTAATTTGTTCTTTTTTATTTAATTAAAAAAAAGTTGTATTAATTTTAGATTTAAAAAGTGTGAGAGAAAAATGAACTGTAGGGAGGGTTGAATAAAAGAAAAAAAAAGACTATATTTACATTAATATTTATTTTTTAAAATTTTGATATATTAAATTCAATTAAAATTAATTTATTAAATTTAGAATATTATTATTTAAATATTATTCTAATTTTAATTAATTGTAAATTGTTAACTATTTTTTTTTTTTAATTTAGAAACGACAGTCGTTTTGATAAACGAACATCTTGCTGGTAACAAGCCAGAGAAACAAATAAAAACCTCCCCTTGCCTCTGCAAAACCCTAAAATCTGCCATTCTGTAATAAACCCCAAAGAATGGCTGACTCTGTATTGCACAAACAAGAAGATTCAATGCCAGAAGCCGAACCCACATTGCCATCCAAGCGTAAATTCGATCCACTTCCAATTCCTCCTCAAGGCAAAGAAGAAGAAGAAGAAGATCACTCGAACAAAACTCAAAAGCTCCAATCTTTCACCCACAACGGCAATTCACCAGTCAATGAAGAGAAAACCACCGGAATCCGATCTCTGCAACCTTCTAGTAACAATTCCGCCGCCATTTCCTCCATTCCCGAAGAGAAAAACATCAGTAAAGCTGAGGCTGAAGGTAACGTCGTAGAAGAAGAAGAAGATGATGATGATGCTGATTATGATGATAATGATGAGGAAGAGGAGGAGGAGAACGGAGAGGCGGCTGTGGTGGATAGGAAAGGTAAGGGGATAATGATAGAAGAGGAGGAAGACGATGATACTGATGATGATGATGATTCGAGTGATGGTGGAAGTGAATTGGACGGTGATGGTAGTGAATTAGAGGATGATCCTCTGGCTGAGGTTGATTTGGATAACATTTTACCCTCGAGGACGCGGCGAAGAGCGGCGCAGCCTGGTGTTTATATTGCTAACGACCTTGGTAACAATGATGATGATAGCGATGATAGTGATGCCTGATTCAAGGCAGGTTAGTTGAAAAAATTGAGGTTAATTGATTACTGATTAGTATTAGTGTTTTTGGTGAGACTGTGGCTATTTCATGTGCTAAGAGATTCAATGAGGGAAGGTTTATTGGACAAATGTTGTAACTTTGATAAGTTATTATCATCTTCTTCTTTCATTTTGGGATCTCTTATTTTGCAGTTAGCAATATTTTACTATAATTTCTTACTTGAAAATTGTGGAATTTATCTTAGATTTTGTATCTTCTTTCTCTTTTTGAATTTTATGGTATTGTGTTTATAAACTCTGTGGTTAAATTGGACCAAGCAAGTAAAAATTCTCTGTTGAAGTCATAAAAATGGAGCTTCACCTATTTGGGTTTTACTCAGCTAATTTGGGCAATGTTTTGCTCTTGGCCATCACCGCTCAACAATGTTGATAAGATACAATAGTCCTGTTCTTCAGCTTTCCAATAACTGACATATGAGAAAAGATACAGTAGCCTTTATTATCTGCCCTTTATTGGATTATGGTTACCACAAATAATCCCAGTTCCTCTGGTTAGTCAAAGTTGACATATAGGAAAAGATAGAAAAATAGAAAGACAATCAATTTAATGATTCATGATGTGGAAAATTGAGTAATACATTTAAGTGGCCATCCGCCTAAGGTTTGTCGAACCCTTGACATGCATGTCGAACTGTTGGTACACATTTTGATGCTGAAGGAGTCCAACTCTATTTTGCAGCTTCATATGAAATTGAGTTTCATATACTTTATTTGTCCCATTCTAAATTGTGCTTAGGAATGTCCTGAATACAATTTTATTAAATGCAAATATCTGGAAAAAGTTCAATTTGCAACCATGGTAACCCTAGCTTATCCTCTAGAAGTATCCTCGTAGATGGGATGCATGTTGCTTGTGCAGTTAATTAAGTAAAAAAGTGGCAAATTATGGTGTTGGTTTATCCTTGTAGATGGGTGGTGCAAGAGCTGTGTGAGAGAGATTTTGTCAGTCACCGCTTTTAGTCTAGTCTGTTTCTAGAGAGGGTTTAAGCTTTGTACAGGGTTGGATGATGTGTTGATTTATCCATACATAATTGTCATTACTACAATAGTTGTCATTACTACAATTCTTATCAGTGTCATCACTGAGTTGGATGATGTGAGAATTGTAGTAATGATAACTTTTTACAGGGCCTAGAAAGGGTTTAAACTGTTATTAGAACTATGAGAAGGTTCACCAGAATTTGCTAGGATATGGCAGTTCACTTTTCAGAGGTAAAGTTGATTTACAATATATGTTGCTTGCATGCGTGGTTGTGTTATGAGAAATCTACACACAAGTTATCTCTGTTTATTCGTAGCTTCCTTTTGAACAATTAGTATCAGCTTTTTTCCATAGATTTAAAATAATAGAAACTAAATAGCTAGTTGGCTGGATATCTAGGGCCCTCGTTCTTTTTGGCATTAGCTATGTCTCATGGTTGGACAGGGCATCTATTAATCTTTAGTTGAATATTGCATGTACTTTGGTACCGAGCCAGGACTTGGTAGACTTCTACTCCCTTAATGTGTGGCATAATTTATCTAATTGAATATATAGTTTTATCTTGGAGCCTCCATAGCCACACCATGTACATTCACAAACTTGAGGATGTTTGCATCTTGGCTGTTCATGGTTTAATTACTAAACTGGAAGATATGGTTAAACCAAAGATGGAAATTAATTTGGTGAATATTAATGTTGAAAATCCTGCCCCACCTCCCACCCCAACACATATGGCTTAGCAATTAAGCTCAATTCTGTTCAGATCTCTCGTTGTCATTCATTAAAGAATTACTATATTTCTGTCATTCCTTTTCCTTTCTCATCTGTTGTCAACTTGTCAGGGGAAAGCAAATCATGTCCCAAGCACCTTAAGAAGAGAGAAAAAGAACCCACTGTACTCTCTGTTGAGTTTCCATCTGCATTAAAAGAAAAGTCAAGAATCCATTGGAGGATCTGCTATTTGTGAGTGTCAGCTTGATTCTGATGAACCATGAACTCCTAACTTCATAACAGATTGGTTTGAGCACAGACCAATCTGAAGTATAGTTGCACAAGAGTTTTGGTATCTATACCCAGCCTAACTCGAGCTAGAAATTATACGTGCACGCGCGCTTATGTGCATGCACTTCTGTATGCAATATCTGGATTTTTGAATTGAGGGTTGCGCTGGTGTTAGCCCTTCAACTTGAATGAATGATGTGTCTGTGTGTGTTGATGACAAAAAAAAAAGTATTATTCATGATTTTTATAAGCGTTTTATTGGAATTAGCTTTTGAATGAATCATGTGCATGGTCAGGCATGTGTGTTGATTGCTACTTGCTAGTTAAGTATTGGTCTTGATTTTCAACTGAGGGGTGCAAATGTGTGCGAGTGGTTGTGTTGGAGTTAGCCATTGGATGAATTATGTTGCAAGCATGTTATTGCTAGTTATAAGCTAAGTATTTAGCTGGATTTTAAACTCAAGGTTGCAGTGGAGTTAGCCTTGTTGATTCATGTTTACTGCATGGGACTGTCTTTATGATCATGTTACTTCTTTTCTAACCATCATTTGGTTCTTTAGCAGACTGAATGACCGTCCCAAGACAATTCATTTCACTTCAATTAACTGCATTACGGGGTTAGCTGCCCAAATGTAATGGAGTTGGATTTTCCTTGTGCTTCTTTCAAAGTTGTCTGCTTAGCCGCATACTGACACTTCTGCTGCTAATCTCTGGAACATGGATTGTTTAAAACTGTGGCAAATTGAATAAAATATCTTTTAATCATTAAGGTAATTCTGTTAAATAAAGCCCAATCAGAATTTGCTCTTTACACAATGGTGTCACATTTGAAGGAACTTTCTGTGGTCAGTTTATATTGCATGGCCGGATTTTCGGAAGCTTAATTATCAGTTAGAGAACTTAATATCTCCTTACTACACAAATTTCAATCCATGTTCTTTGGTGGAAATTGAGTTCTTTGTTGTCTGTTCAAATTTTCCATGTCCTTGTTTTTCTTAATGGTTTAATGGTCTCAACTCTCAAGCCTTGGTATGTGCTTCAAATCTTTCTGTCCAGTCTAATTGGTTATTGAGCGTCTCTGAAAGTTGTTAGCCAGGACCTTTTTATACATGGTCAGGCCTTGAGTGGTTCAATTGCACGTTTTTGGCAAGAACAGAGCACACATAACTGAACTTCCTAATTTAATTTGTTTTCTTGTTATCTTTGGACTTCTAATTGACAGGTGTATATTTCTGTATTATATGAAGATGCAAGTTGTCTATAGAATATGCAAATGATCTTGCCTTTAGTGTTTAGGCCACATATGTGCTGTGTGACTTTATAGGTACTGTTTTAGCTCTTGCTTCAACCTCTGCTTATATTCTTTTCAGATTTTGCTGCCACTATGAGCATATCTTGGTTGGATGAGTATCTTGGAAGGTAAAGAAGTTTTTGAACATTAAATTATATAAAACCACTGTTAACATGGCTCTTGTGTTGTGAAATTAACATATTAGATGCCCTATGCAAATAAAGTTATCTTTCATTGAATGGTATTCAGAATAATGTCATAGTCGCGAGTATCAGAATTTAGGCATATGCATCTTGTTATCTGGTGTTATGTTTCTGGTTGAGAATGTGTGTTATCTGCCTGGATATATACTTTATCACATGGTTCAAGCTCTAATGTTGTGACTTATATTTCTTTCACAGTTAGGACGGGCTTTCTAGTAGATCAGGCCACCAGGAGTGCATACCCAATTACACAACTTAGCCCATTGGTCGAACAAGGGAGCAAGTGAGCCAGCCCACTCATTCTGATTATCTCCATCTTCAGTTTATTGAACAAGTTCACTACTCCTAAAAATCAATCCTCTGGACCAACTGACTTGAGCTTCATAGTCATGTGCATATGGTAGGTTTGCTCTCTCTTCTTCTTCTTCTTCTTTTAGAAAAGGTGGGAATGAAGTGACATGAACGACCATGGATGTGGTCCTTCACTACTAGGGTACCCCACCCTTCATTTTCCTTTGCCTGTTCTTGTATATGGGGGACTAAGACCTCTTGTCCTTGTTGGTCTCGGATTACTTGCAAAAGTTGATTGTGGGACAACTTTTTGGACCATCTGAACCGATAAAAGGAACATCTTATATTTCATCTCCCTTTCAATAAAGTCCTATCCTTTACTCTCACAATCATACATTTGCCATTTACTAAGGACCACCATGCTCTACCATGCGTTATGATGCCGTATGCATGCCCCATTCATTTCATCTTTGCTTCCTGAATTTTCATGGCCATGAATCATACCCACATATGCATCAAATAATTTACTGTGGTAATTCTCCGATCCGTCTTTTTTTTATTTATTATTATTTTTATTCAAAGATATTATGTACATCATACATAGTATCAATTTGATACAAAACTGGGTTGTGCATGTATTTTTTCATACATTAGGAAATAGTCATTTAACTACTGAATTACTAATTCAATAACGATATATATATATATATATATATATATATATATATATATATATATATATATATATATATATATAACTTGACAACTTGATGCACTAATCTTATGTAAATTCACACGTTGATGCACTTCACATGGCAGCAATTCTTGCAAATGATGGGAAAGGGGGCAAATGAAGATGGAAATGATAATGAGTCATGACCTTTTTTTTTTTTAAAAAACAAAAAAAAAAAAAAAGAAAAGAAAAAAGAATATACATGATACATATTTTATTTAAATTAAATGTTGCTTTCACTTTGAATTATGTTATTCTCCTTGTAATTATATGCAAGTGGGGCTATAATTATATTTGATTTAGCCGACCTTTTGGCCTAACCACTCCCCTCTTGAAATGCAAATTTCAATCCTCTAATTGGACATAAAATTTTGTCGTGCTGCCATTAACGTCATTGCTTATTACGTACTTGTTTAGTTGATTTTGTGCCTCACAAAAATTTCCACTTTATTATTCACTTTATTATTTTTTCTTATGCATAATCCATTTTTACTTTAATTCCTTTATCAATGCATGCAAACCCTAAAATTTTCACAATTATTTGCAAAATATATATATATATATATATATATATATATATATATATATATATATATATATATATATATATATATATATATATCATATTAAAATAATTATTATGAGGGTTCTTTTTTTTTTTTTTTTTTGTAAATTTAAGTTTTTCCTATTTTTAACATAAAAATATATAGGCAATTATGTACTTAGCTCCTTTTGTAAGAAAAAGAAATATCATAATTCATAGTTGCCAATGGACTTAGGTTATCAGCTGAATTATTTTTTTAAATCTTGTTATATAATTATTATTATGTTCTCTCTCGATTATCTTTTTTAATTCTACAGTAAAATTTCTATAAATTAATAATTTTTAGACAATACAAATTTTATTAATTTAGAAAGTATTAATTAATTGATAAATTAATAATTTATTAATTTATTGAGTGTACTTGCAAGTTACAATTTAAAGTAACACTCATTTAATTAATTAAAAATTTATTTTATTTTATAAAAATTTAAATTATTCTATTAATAAAAGGAGGTTAAAAATCTAAGGAATATATATTAATTTATATTTACTTGACCTAATTGATATTTAGGAAAATAACAATAGACTCTTAAAAAATGATATGTAATTTTAATAATTTATGATATGAATGGAATTAATGAGTTATATAATGCTTTTAAAAAAATTATTATTTTATCGAAATTATAAATTTAGCTTTTTAGTTCAAGTCAGGATCGAAAAAAAATTATTATTTAATAAAAGTTACTAATTTATGGAGTATTAATTCATAGAGATTTTATGTTTTTGAGAGTTAAGTAGATAAAAATTATTATTATCATTATTAGTTTTTTAAACAAGATTATTATTTTTCAACACAACTAACCTTCAAATGAAAATGAGAGTTCACCTATTGGCTATTGTTAATTGTATTGTATTGATTACACAAAGCTCATTTTTTTTAAAAAAAAATTATCACAATTCTTTTTTTCTTTTTTCAAAAATGGCTCTTTGATACTCTATTTTGTTGTCTGAGATGTTTTATTTATTTATTTTACAATTAAAAGAATCCATGGAATCTTAAAGATTTGTAATTTGGTACCAAACCCAAGATTAGGTGCTGGTGTAATATAATTAAATAATTGATAATTATAAAATTGGTGCTAATGATTCAATAACACCCAATCACAGACAACCACCTCACATGAAAGACAAGTGAAATGGAAAAAAAGTTGGTTGGCATTTGTTGCATTACAGTAGGGATTTATTTATTTTTTCAACTTTTATAATAAGAATAAGATTTTTCCTTAAAATTTTATGTATGTTTGGTAATTGAGTTTTCATAGATACTTTTAAAAATTTTATAATAAAGCTTTCAACTTTTTATTTAAAAAAAAATTCAACTTAAAAAATAATAATAAATAAACTTGCATGCAATGGCAGAATTACATTTTAAAAATTGCCAAGCCAAAATAAACATGAAAAAGAAAAAAAATAATAAGTTTGTGAGATGATATTTACAACTTTAAAATTTTAATGTATTATTAGTTAGAATTTTGAAAATAAATATAAAATATATAAGTAATATTTTTCAAATTTGGGAATGTATAATTTTAAATATATATATATATATATATATATATATATATATATATTTATAATATTATGAATAACTAATAGAATTTGAAAAAAAATTAGAGGGTTAAATATATACTTATAAAAAAAATACATGAAATATATATTTAAAAGGTAAAAATTTAAATATACTAGATTGTGAAGTATATCTATATAAGAATTTCATGACTTCTAACCTATGTTGTTAAGCCATCTAAAGAAGGAAGGAGATATATAATGTATATCAATGCTAAATCTTGTTTATATTAAATGTATATATCAATTTAATGAAATAAAAATATATAAAATAAAAAAATATTTATAATTTTGCATTAGTCAAATAATAAAAAAATATATTAATTAAAATATATCATTACTCATTGATTTAAAATATAAAATAAACTTATATGATTAATATAAATAAAAATTTTCTTATATCAAAAGGATAATTAATCAACTTGGGAAAAAAAAAAAAGGATAATTAATCAATAATCACAAAATTAGGCGGAGCCCCACCATCACATGGCTACTAATACTCCTTTGGCAGTGGCCCACATTATAGAATTCAACAAAGTAAGTAAAATATATATTAATAAAAAGAAATTCTTATTATTTAGTTAGTCTATGAATGTGTTGATAAACCGAACCTATTTAAAAAAATTTCGTTAGAAAAATTAGTGCAAGTAGTTCGCTAGAAAATCTCCCATGTGGCAAAGTAAAATTTGAATGAAGAGCAAGTCTTATACCAAAATAAAAACAAGAATTCAATGTGTTAAAAATATATGAAATAAAAATAAATATTATTTTTATTAAAAAAATAAATGTAAGAGTTATAATTTTTTATTGAAGGAATATATATATATATATATATATATATATATATATATATATATTTAGAGTAGACAAAGAATTTTCTTTAAAAAGAACTCTATGACCCACACAAATATTCTTTACTATAAGAAATATTTACTTGTATTATAATTTACGATAAACCGTCTCACATAAAAATAATAATAATAATAATAAGAATGAAAAGAATTTTCCTCCCACTAAAATAGAAACTACGGAGATGAAGAATGGTCCCCGGTTCCTGCCCCGCCCCATCCATTTCCATGGAAAACACTTCACTAGTAATCCAAGACCAAGTTCTCTTTTTTTTTCTTTTTTTTTTTTTTGAATTCCAAGTTCATTTTTTCATGCCATAAGGAAAAAACAAAAACCAATCCGACACCACAACAACAACACCAACCGACCACCGTGGGAGGTGGGAGAGGATAGGACTTTTAAGCAAAAGAACCTTTTGGGCAAGTCTAGCTAGGTAGGTTTTGTATAGGGTAAGGATGACATGTAACTAAAAATGACATTGCTTTGTGATAGGGGTTGCCTTATCAATTAGCTTTATCTCTTATATACTTTTCCATGTGAGTTGTGAAAAATACATCCCACAATTTTGTAGAAAGGACAAATATTTCATTGTGTAATTGGTTATCCAGTGGACACACCAGTTTGCCTCAAGAAAATGGGTGGAAAGTGGAAGGAAATTGGATTTTTCTAAATTTTGGATTTAATCTAGTAAAAATAAAAACTCACAAGTTTTCCATCACATTAGAGTAAAAATTTAATAGAACTAAACTTAAAAATAAACTTAATATGATGCGTAAAAATTAACTGCCAAAAATAATATGATTAAATCTCATTCAATTTAAACACGAAATATATGATACGATTAATATTACTTATTATATATTTTAACTGGTAAGACCTTTAAATTGGAAAAATAAAATGGGAGTAAAAATGATATTAATGTATTAGGTTTTAATTGAAACAATTGACAAAAATTCAAAAAACATGCAAATGTTATATTATTATTATTATTATTATTATTATCATTAGTTCATATTATATTAGCATTTTTCTTTTTTCCACCTTAATAAGAAAATAATAGAAAAATCATTCTCATTTATGTAATAATATTGAACTAATTAACAAATTTTTAGTTCAATCTGAAATTTCAAATTTCAAATCTAATTAGAACTAAATTTATAAAATAATAATAATAATGTTGTAGCAGCTTTTCTTTCTCAAGCAAGTTTAGAATATTATGTTTGATTAGTTAGGTTTTTTAATCATCTTTATTTTTTCTTCCAATTAGAAGCAACAATTTTATGGATGAGTTTAATATTTTGACTCTAAAAGATTTGATATCAAAGTAGTTGGCAATTGCCTAACTAATTAAGTTGCTTTTCGGCCACATTTCCTAACATTTGATCCAATTCTCTTAATTTTCCTCAATAAATGGTTCAATTATTATACTCTATACAAATTCAACTATACCACTCAAGCTATATGTATATATATATATATATATTCAAATATGTGTAAAATAGGAAAATTATAAGATCCATTCGGTGTATTAGAAAATGATATATATTCACTCACATTCAAGTGGAATTCGCCTTACATGTCTAACACTTTTATTATCAAGTAAAAAAAAAAGTGATAAAAAAATAATATATATATATATATATATATATATATATATATATATATATATATATATATATATATATATATATATATCTCCACATGAAAATTGTTTGCCTACACTAAATATATAGTTTTATCTTATACACCAAACCAATGAGTGATGAGATATTTTAACCAATATGATTTTTTTTATTTATTTTTTGCTAAGTGAAAAGATAATACTCTTTTTTACTTTATATGTTCTTATCTCATTAAATTAGTGTATACACGTGGTATGAGAATACTTTAACTAATCCCACACTATCAAGAAAATTACTTTCCGCTTTCTTTTTTCTTTCTTTTTTTTTTTTAAATTGCTTCTAACGGAGAAATTAAGCATTGCAAATACTAGTTTACCCATGCCAAACAAGGTAGGAAATCAAACTCCTTGTCAAAAAAGCAACAACAATAAATATTTAAATTCTCCATTGATAAAAAAAATATATTAATTAAATTTTCATGGTGAAAAAAATACTATTATTTCATAGTCAAATCAATCTATAGTTTTTTTTTTTTCCAGAGAACCAATCAATTTATAGTTATTAGTTTGTGACTGAATAATTTCATTTTATTATTTTATGTGCAAAATATCATTTTTATTGTATTTATATTGATATTTTTGAATGAAATTTGTCTTTTTTTTTTCCCTTAAAAAAATATTTTTTCCTCATTAATTAGGCACCAATATATACAAAGAGAATAATTGATAATTGATAAATAGAAAAAAAGAATAATAGAAAGAGAAGAAAAAGAAGAAAAAATGTAAGAGAATAAAAAAAGAAAATTGAAAAAGAAAGTGTGGAAATTGCTGATGTATATAGTTGGCAAAAAAAAAAAAAATGACTTGGAAGAAGTACATATGACAATGATATAAAGAAAAAATAATAGAAATTTACTAACAAATAGCAAGATAGAGAAACAAGTGGGACACTCCCTTGTTTAACATAATTGATATATATATAATAAATAATAAACCAATATATTCAAACTTGACTCAGACTTTAAATCAATAAAGACATAAAATCACAAATCAAAAATTCAATCAGAATCGAACTAAAATTTTAAATAATAGTATATATTTATTATTTATATCAAGTGTTTTGCTATTATGAACAAATGTTACAATTAGACAAAGAACAAAATAATATTCGTTACACATTGTGAACGTTCATTACATAATGTATCCGATTTATAGGTAATTCAGTTCTCATTTTTTCGGTTGAACTAATCGGACCGGTTTGAATTTCAAAACATAATAATAAACTAAATGACAAAAAACATTTTAATTTTCATATATGATTTTTTTTTTTTTTTTTGAAGGCAAGAAAGAGAGAGAAAAATTCCATATCTCATATCTCACTATCTAAGTAGCCCTAACTAGTGAAAAATGTTCAAAGCACAAGGCATTAGGCAATACCCAATTGCCTAAATTATTGTAGAATTCTTGTTGTTTCCTTTGGCTTTTCACATTGTCCTCATCATCAAACACTGGGAAGAGAATTCATTGCTCAGTTGCCAGTACAGTGGTTTATTTAAGTCATTATTGTGACCAAGAAAAGGAAATTAATTGTTGGCTACAAATTATTTTTGCTTAAATTCCTCAACTCTATGTTACAAATATTGAATTTATCATATTAATATTACATCGTTTAATATTTAATATTAAAAATAATAATTAATAGTAAATACATATTTTAATTATATATTGATGATGTTACTAAATATTATCACAATGTTCATGGTACGGTTATTAAATTTTTTTAATTATTGAAGTTTTATACATTTATCAATTTACTTAAATGTTAATTTTAATATTCTTATTAATTAACGTAAAGCTTTTATCTTTTAACATTATGCAAACTCGGTTGTTAAAAGTATTTATTTGTTACAGTGACTTCATAATATATATATATATAATGATTTCATGCAATTAAGTACTCAAATAATTACAAATTATGATAGTTTATACCTTCTAATTACTAACATTAGTCTTACTTTAATTTAATTTTGTACTGATGAATTTGGATCTTGCATTATTGTAAATTTTGTATCTTAGTTATTATCTAATCAATCTACACAAATATGTATTTTGTATTTTTTTTAATATTTTAGTTATCGAATCAATCTACATAAATGTTTGTAATATCTTTTGATAAATACGCATAATATAGATTTGATTTAGTAATTTTTTTAATTTAATTATTGCATGACTTTTTTTTTTTTTTTTTTATATGGTGCTCCTGATTTATAGATAAAGCTTTATTTATTGGGCTAAAGATACAAATAGGACTCTCTCTTTTAGACCGATGCTCAAGTGAGCTCTTAATATTTTTTTTATCCCATTAGATCTTTAATCTTTTCAAAATGGTAAATATAAAATCATCTCCTTTGGGCTGATACTCAAGTAAGCTCTTAATATTTTTTTTTGTCTCATTAGACCCTTAATCTTTTCAAAATGGTACATATAAAACCCTTCATCCATAATTTAGAATTTTTGTCAAGTGATGTTAAAAATAAAAAATTAATATATATGCACATACGTATTAATTTTTATTTTTATATAAATATTTTTTAAACTATTTAGAGAAAATTTAATATTTGTGAAATTTAAAGTTAATAAAATTAATTAATTAATTAAAATATTATAAATTTAATTTAATATAAAATGATTTCTTAAT